>RXOD01005029.1:0-16362 GCA_005223375.1 Amoebophrya sp. AT5.2 | reverse complement strand
CTAGCGTGCTTGGATCTTTGTAATAATATCGATGGCATTCCCTGTGTAAGCAGAACTCCGTGATGCATGGAATGATAAGTCGAACGCTGAAAGGTGGGGGAACGCTGTTGATGAAGTTGGGAAGTCCGTCGACGCCACGTGGGAGAAGGTCTACGACGCGTCGATTTTACTCAACGGCAAGTGCCCGGACCTGACGCGTTCGCTGAAAGATTTTTACCGATCCGCTCCGCCTCCGGTCGCCGCCGGCAGTCTCCTGCAGCAAGACCAGGCTGCCGCGCAGGTCTCCACTTCTGGGCCCACCGCGAAAGAAGCATCCGCGAAAGTTGACGTCTCCCCGACCGGAGGCGCATATGTGGTCTAGAGAGGTGTGCTGGTCGTCATCGTGGAGAGTGCGACTGCGTGGCGGGGGAGGGGTCGAAGGCGCCAAAGGCGAAGGCTGGAATTGCTCGACGTTCTTGAGAGGCGAGCAACGTCGCATGGGAAGGCATGAATTCTATGAGGAAGTACAACCTAGTACAACTTGCTTTATCTGAATTTCGATTTTATGATATATTTTTCTTCAACGGTGGGGCGCGAACGGGTCATTTCTTGAGGCAGAGGCGGCGGAAAAATGCGATACATCTGGCGTAAAACATTACGATACATCCATGCTGACGTCTCCTCGACCGGGGACGGCGCGTATGTGGTCTAAGCGCCGTCCCCGGTCGCGGACGTCTAGTAGAAGGCTGTGCTAGGGAGGCAATGGCAAGCAACGTCGCGGAGGACCGGGTGAACGTTATGAACATGAGGAAATACTCGCTATAATAAATAATATCTTTCTTTCTAATTGTTCTAAAATTCGGTTCAATATCCATCGATTCAATATTAATATCCCAATTTGGCAAAGAAACTGAGTTCCTTGTTGCTGTCTCAAAGAAACCGCAGGCAACAAGAACAGGATCGTGCTATACGGACAATTCATACGAAAAACAAAAGCCGTTCGAATCCAATCTTTCCCCTCCGGGGCTGGCTCGCGCTGCACTCCCCTGTGGTTGAGCACGAGTTGGCTCCGCGGTAAGGAAAAGCTCCGGAGGCTGCAGAAGCGAGCAAGCTGCAGAGTGAAACACGCAGCTCGAGGACGAAAGCGGCACGATAGCAGGGGAACTGAAATGATTTCATTTCGATTACCATTTTTGCGGCCAATGGGGTCTTTTGTTCGCGTTCTACTTCCCCTGGTGGGACGCGAACGGGTTAGTTTTTGAGGCCGGAGAGCAGAAAAGATATGATACTACATAGCATACTAGAATTCATTGCCGGAAAACATTTCATTTTGACTAACGTCGTACGGTGGTCGAGGTGGTCGTATGATAATTTTGACTACCGACTGCTGAAGGCTCTTCAATGTAAGAAGGGCGTGGCGTTCCCGGAGGACGGAGCCTACTTGTGCCCTGCCTCCCCCGGTGGGGCGCGAACCAGTTTCGTCGGTCGCGAAGCGGTAGCCGTTACGCCACTCCTCGCGGATGGCGGCGTAAAGATTATCGCTTGGTCCCGAAGGGGCTCCGGAGCGTCCACATGTTTTTTTCTTGAAAGTGTGCTTTTTTTTTTCAATTGCTTCACCGGACGTGCTAACTTTTACTGCAATGCTACACAGGACTTCATCAGAATATTTAAGAATAAATTTAATCTGAAGCTCTTCAGCTCCACCATAGAGTACTAGATTACAGGTCAACATGATCAGGAATTTACTAACGAGTATCACAGATTCCGATTCGGGCTCCATTTCCAATTCCATATTTATAATTTCAGTTGTATTCTTTTTTAAGCGCTCGGCAGCAGCAGCACTATCAGAAAGTACTACATCTCGATGAATGGCGTGAGATTCATAGCTACGAAGTTAGTAAGAGTAACATTAAGGATAAGGACGACGGAATCGCAATCTATGCCGGGTGGGTACACTGTGGGAACGAGCAAGACCAAGAGGCGGCTTGAGCGCTCGTTCCCACAGTCTACTTTCCCGGATTTGATTCCGCAGTCGTTGAGAGCGAGCGGATTGTTGACCCCTTGGGGTTGACTAATCCACCGCGGCGAGCACTCTGTAATGATAGAATTAGAACTTTTTCGAAGATATTATACCATAGCGACGAGGAGAAGAACCAGGAGAACGAGAGGGCTGTTTCACATTGATTTTAAGGACAGGCTCGACGATTCACGAGCAAGGAAGGAATGAACAGTAGAGGGTTGCTGGTGTGGGACGTATACTTGCAGGAACAGGACGATTGAATGAGAAGGCAGTATATGGAACACGTCTGCGCGCTGCCCAGATGAAGACCCGCCCCAGCATGGGATCAAGAAGGCGTGCTGGCGCCCATGAATGTGGGCAAAGACGAAAGCGTGGGCCGCTGTCCGAGGCAAAAGCCGCCCGGTGGTGGTGCGTCGGGTCTCTTAACCTGACAAGTGTGGTGGTAGGCATCAGACCTATGTTTTGTCTGTCCACTTTTTCATTGCATTCGTAACGTATGGCATCCCCTCCAGGTCCGTGGTTATGCAGAGCTGAACGTATCTGATCGGACGAGACAACCGGGATCGTGACTGAGAACAAAGCTTTTAACTTTCGATCGCGCCGAACTGGTAATATGTAAGTATTCGAAAACAAGTACAAGTACAAGTACAAATACAAATACAAAAGTGAGAGAAGTCGAAAACATGGGAGCTTCTGCACCGAGAAAAGGAGAGCGTCGCTTTTCCTCGACGCAGACATTATCATAGTACGTATAGGAGAGGTGCAGATCGGAGTAGGTGCGCATCGGAGTCGTGCTAGTCGTAGTACTTGGAGATGCAGGAGCGAACACGAAACCGATCGCAATGTCTACAGGTCGCCAGACCGCTTCGTGCAGATCTTAGGCACAAGATAGAGGACGAAGCTCCCGGAGAGCGAGCACGAAGGGAAAAGAAAAATGCCAGGACAGCGGTACATGGTCGGGACATGCGCAACATGCAGCAGCATTCAACTCATTTTTCTATTTCAAAAAGAAAAAGCTCAACACGTACAACTACGCGTGGCAGGAGCAGCAAGAGCTGCTTTCATTCTCGACATCGACGGGGGTTTATGTTTCTAGCTGAACCTTCTGGCTGCTGCCGTTGCTGAGACATTTGCATCTATGCTTTATCTTAGTCGATTTTGTACCTGCACAGACTGCTGGTTTTCTTTCTCGCTGATCGTAAGATCCAAGACTAACTCTTTATGTATTTTTTTTTCACGCTCTTCCCTTCTTCAACCGCTATCGTTCTAAATTTCAGGAATCTCTCGCTCTACCTCCGTCTTCAGCGGCACCTACGAATTTCAATTGTGCTGCTCCTTCTATGTCAGCTTTATTCTCTTTTTTGTTGTGCGAAGCGATCACTTCTACCTTCGTTCTATATCCTGTTGTTTGTCAAACTTAACACTATTCTCTTCCATTTGGTACTTCCTTCTTCAGGTGTTGGCCTAGTCGCTGGTCGTGGTTTCTATTCCTCAAACCACTTACTTCCTGCACCTAGTTCCGAGGTACCCTACGAGTTTATTTTTCTTGCCTCCTCTCCTGTATTAGCACGCCTAGTAGCTTTCACTGTAGCTTTATGCTACCACTTTCCTTGGTGCTTGCTCATCGTGCTACGAAGGATCCTCTGGCAGAAAACCTTTTCGCCCTCCTGCTCCCTCTGGGGTGGTGTAGGTGCGCACGGAAGCGCGAAAATGAATGTAAATGCAATGTAAATGTAAATGTCATTTCGACCACCATCAGTGAAATGAATGTATGATCATCATGAAACAAATGAAATGAAACGAAAAGAGGTTTCCTTCGTGTGATGCGGCAATTTAGCCTCCTTGTAGAAAGCGTCCGGTTCCCTACTTGCATTCTTTCGTGATCGTGGTGATCCTTTGGCGACGGAGAGCGCCGTCCTGTTGATCAAAGCGAGGTGCCGGAACGTGAGAATGTGTTTCTTTCGGCAGTAAATTCATTGTGGGCGTACTACCTTCTACAGTCTGTCAGGGTAAGTGTGCGATCCTCTTTACGCTACAGGGTAGTCATCTTCTTTCTACTTCTCACAGTAAGTAGTACCAATCAATTCATCGCCGTACCCGTAGATATCAGCGCATCGATTTCAATGAAAATGGGCGGCCTGTCCGACGGTCTGGCGCTCGACGTGGCTGAGCTTGAGCAGCTGTTGGAGAGCGCCACGCGCCCCCACGTGAAGCAGATTCTTCAACAGAAAGTGTCTGAGACGAAGAGCAAGCTATGGGAGCAGAAACGAAACGAGGAGCTCGTGCTAAGGCGGCGCCAAGGAGAAGTGATCGACGACATCACCGACGACATGGACGTGCTGAAGGGCGAACGAGCTGCGCCGTCGGGGAGTCAAGCAACAGCTGCAGCGCCAGCAACATCGACGGGCGGGGACCACAACCTTAAGTAAAACTCTAGCTACATCAGCTTGATGTGAAAAACAAAAATTTTATTCAAACTTGAAGCCAAGAACATGCAAATTTGTATTTGTTCGAAAGCGAGTGCAAGACTTCCCAACTTCATCAGGTGGACCGACATCACGATGTACGAGATCAAGGAAGGAACTGGGTACAACGACCCCAAAGTTGTCGTCGACTTGCGACTCAAGGGCGTAGAGAAAGTGCCCGCGGAAAACATTTCCACCGAGTTCACGCGTATGAGCATGGACGTAAAAATCAAGGACCTCGACGGGGTGAACTATCGCTTCCGACGAACCGCTCTACAGCATGACATCGTGGCGTCGTCCTCGTCCCACTCCGTGAAGAAAAACCACGTCCTGGTCTCGATGCAGAAAGTGGAGGGGAAAATGGGGTACTACTACAACTAACTTACTCCACTTCTACCGGTTTAGGTTTAGTTTCTCTCAGAGCCTTTCCTGCTGTTGTAATGTTGAGGTGCAAGGCGCATTCGCAATCGAGTTCCGGGCGCAGGTAACGGTAAGATGATCCGAAAATAAGCACTCCCAAACCGCTCCTCGCAAGCCTTATATTAAACGATCACAGGTACGAGACCTGGAACGACATCGGCGGACGCAAAAAATCCGAGGACGCGAAGCAGGCTGGGGGGGAAAAGAAGTCGAACAATCCGCAGGACTCTCTGCTTGGCATGATGAAGGACATGTACGATGAGGGGGACGACCAAATGAAGAAAATCATCGGGGAAGCGATGAGTAAGGCGTACCGACCAGGCGGCCCGAAACAGGAGGACATCGACAACATCGGGAAGTTCGACATGCCGGAAATGGGGGGAATGTGAGTCTGAGTATATCATTGCTTATACCTTGTATTGTAATAAGGTGGAGAGGGACAGGGACCGGTCCCGGTGGTGAAATCGGGACGCAGGAGCCACCTGATGAAAGCCAATGACTCGCTCATCTACTTCAAAAACGGCAAGAAAACCGATCTACTGTAGATCCATTTCCAGTATGTTGATGCTGGAGGTGGCGCTACAGGAGTTCCAGGAAAAACCTTTAGCCTTTTTCATTCAAACGCAAATACGACCAACCACGCAAGAACCCAAGGGAAATCCGGACGAACTGGAATCCCCGGAACCAGAAAACAAATGCGTCAGTGCTCAACAATCATGCCTATTTTGTCCGCTGTCGGGGCAGCTGCATGAACACGTTTTCTGTTTCTTTCAACATTCGGGTGCTCTTGTTTTTTGATTCCTTTCGACGTCATGAGCTTGACCTGTTTTTTCCAGATCGTCGTGAAGAAGGGTGGTTGTGCTTGTGTCCCTGAGTTTGGAAAAGGTGCTTTTACCTTGAATGTTGGCGCTGTTTGGGTCGTGTTTTTTTTTCTTGTCTATGGCGGCGTCTCCGTGCAGCTGCTTTAATTGGTTTTAGCGGTCCGACATTTTCCCAATATTTTTGCAGGCTTAACTTACTACATCATCGCGCCCCGGCCCCCACTTTCGGAAACTGACACCAAATAAACGCTTCTTAGGCAGTAGAAGGCCCGCTGCTTTCATGTGCTTTCTTTGGAACGAAGGAATGTAGTTACTACCTGAGCACAAAGCGAAAGCTTTGCCTTTGTTCTAGTCGTTTTTTGCTGCAGTTGTCGTTCCATCAAGCACCGCAGCATTTTGATTTTTCCAAATCAATCAATCAAATCAAAAGATGGAAGACAAGGATGTTGACTGGCTTGACGACATACAGGGAAGGTGGCAGACGTCAGAGCAAGACATTCTGGTGATAGAGGCGGATCAGGTGTATTTCATCGGCGACACGGACCTCTACGGCCACATACAGGCAGAAATGCTGCCCGACGGAAGATTACACATCACCTTCAGTACTACTTGCTTTCGACGAATTTACGCTGCTTACCTTGTCCTTGTTGTGTTCATCTCCAGCCAATTATTGTTTCTTTGACTTTGATGCTTCGACCGATACATAGGCACTTTGTTTAGCATCCATTCCTGCGCGTCAGTGTCAACTCCATCATGCCTTGTTGCGCACTGCATTGTCACCAGGTACCCAAAACGATGCCGGCCAGGAGGAATCAGTAGGCGGCAGCTACACCGTGGATGGCGATCTGACGACAATCATCTGGGCGGATGGGGACGTACTGAATTAATAAAGTACTTAGCTGATGCCGATGCGACCGTGATGGATTTGGATCTTCGGCTTTCTGTTCTCGTAGCGTTGTTCGGGACGTGAATCACCGGGTCTCGCCTTACCTCCATCGGGTGAACATTGATTTGTGAGTAGGAAACGTATCAATGGCTATCCTAGGTATGGAAGAAGCTGGTTCCCGGCGAGGTAGCCGACGAGAACGGGAATACGGGGAACAGGCCGGTAATTCGCGCCAAGTCTGAGTCCGTCTCGGTGGCCTCCGCAACCGGAAAAACCATCGGCAGGCTGAATTCGGGTTTAGCCTTCGAGCTCGACGAGGACGGCCAGGCGCGGCGATGGACCAAAAACGGACAGCTGGGCTCCAACGCTGAATTCGAAAAAGTAGAGGAGGAATAAACGGTTTCGATAAAAAATCGATTCTGAAGGAATTGTAATTGAATTTGCACGTGGCTCTTGCATGAAGGAATCATGTTGAAGATTGTTGATGAAGAAGATCGAGCGCCGAGACACTTCCAGTTAAATAAACACTGACCACTTGTTGTTACCTTTTTGTTTTTGCTTCTCTTCTGTATTCTTTTCCTTTCCTTATTTACCTTTGCACACGCGCACCGGCAACCCCGTCTTCGGTCGATAATCTCGATCGCGGTGGCTGGACATACAGATTGTTGACGTTGATGAACTGAGGGCGCCTACACGATCATTCGATCGACCACCGGTCCCGGTGTTGGCCAAATTTGATTCGTGTATACAGTTGTACAGAACGAGCGGACTTGCTCGACACATCGATACCATTGATTCGTTTTGAGATCGGTTGAAGAATTTTTTGGGGAAAGTAGAGGTAGAACCAACACGAAACCAAGACTCAGGACATGGTGCTTGTTACACATGATCATGGGGAGCAGAAATGATTCTAACACCGACCAAGGAAGCGATTGCGATACATATCGATCGGATCGCGAAGAAGTAGTTGACCGTGGTCACTAAGCAGTACAGCAACTACAGCTGCCAAGTTTCTTCTTGACATGGTGAGTTTCCGACCGAGAGAGCCACGATACGCCGAGCCAACGCAATGAAACACGAAAAACGAAGATAAAGCAACAGCAATGAACTTGAACGGTAGTACTTGTGCCCTTCTTCTAGTGCCGCGGTCTTGACTGTGTAGTTTTGGCCGTCCTCGAAGAGCGGAGTTGGAGAAGTCGTGAGGTGGAAAAACAAGCAATACTCGCAGCCTAGAAGTTCGACTATTATTAAATTTGGTTCGCGGTCGCGCTGAAACCGTGCTAGTTGTAGCACGTTCTGGTCTAATTACGATCGCACATACGTACTTAGAACAAGACATCAACATCATGGGCGTCCTCCCGAAGCCGAACCGGGGTCCGTTGGTGGAAAACGTGCTCGCTGACGACGCGTGGGCCCGTTACCTGTTTCGCCAGGAGAAGAATACACGGTCGCGGAGCCAGCAGCGCTGCGCAGTGCTGATGGACACGAGACGGGAGGCACGGTACTTTAAAAAATACAGTGCTGTTGATGTTTCTTGATACAACCACGTACTAGTACTCGTGATGCCCTCTCCCTCAGCGTCAGCCCTCTCATCATCATCAAATTCAATGAACAGCGAGCGATCGATGTCCCGCAGCGCCGAGCAGTGGCGCCCGGCTCCACAAGAGTGCCCGATGAAGCCGAACAAGGACTGCTACGCGACACAGAACCGGTTCGGCCGGTGCACCATGGTTACGCAGGACAACCGCGGAAAAATCCTCTCAAGAGTGTTTCTGGACGGCAGGTGGGTCTACGTTGCGTGAGAGTGCGACAAAAGAAGTGGAGAACCAATAGGAATAGCGGACGTAGATGTAGAAGTTGTACTTACCTACTCCTACGTGCATGTGCTAGTAGCTCCAATAGCGAAGGCAATCGCGATGGTATGGTTCTCGTTCAGCCCGGCGTAGGGGCGGAGTAGTACGCTCCGCCGCGGAGCGTAGGCGTACTTGCGAATGCGGGCGCGACACGAACAAAAGACAACTGCGAATTGATTCAGACGTCGACGTCGAACGCGATACCGACTGATATCGTTTCAATACGGGGGATTGATAAAAAAAAAACACGTCCACGTGAAGATGCGTTTGTACACTTGTACGTATTTAGATTGATAGAAAACAAGGTAAATGCCCGAAGTTAATGCCGATAATTTTCTTCTTGAAGCTGATCGATGCTGAAAGCTGACTCCATTTGAGGTCACCCGTCGGGAAACAAATTCAAATGAATTCAGGACTTGGACTAGCTAGGACTAGGTAAGTAGCTAGAAGTAGAAGCTCAAATTAGCGACTCAAGCTCAGCAATCACCTATGGGAATCAATACAATTCAAATTATCCATTACACTGCTGCTCGCTTGACTTCTACGCTCATTCATCTTTACGATAGAGCAAACGTATGAAAAGGTGAACTAGCGTGTGACTGGGACACCACAGCCAGTTTCTTTGCATTCGGGGACTAGCTGCAGCGTGAGGCCGACGCATTATTTATATAAGTATGCAATTTCAACAATTATAGACCCGAGCAGGGCGGCCGACAGTACCTCCCACCTGACGCTGACAGTAACGCAGCCAGCCTTCATCGGAGGTACTCACTATCACTTCGGGCGCCAAAATACTTTCGCACGACATCACTGTGATTTTGGGAACGGACTGGTTCGGCAGCTTCGGCATGGGGAATGGCGCGTACACTACGTCACGCGAACGCGGACGATCTAGCAACCTACTGCAACACTACCAAAATTGAACCTCTGACTACGTATGACGACTTCTGACGATTTCGACTTCGATCGAGCAAAATCGGGGAACCGGGACACAGGAACAGGAACATGACCTGAACTACCACAGACAGGATGAAAAATTTATGAGAGAAATTGCAATACATGATGTCGTCAACCTCAAGCAACCCACGAATGAAAGAGAAAGCCAACCACGAGGCAGCGCTGGTGGTCGTGTTGCTGCTTGCGCTGTTGAGAAGTCGCGGTTGCCTCCTGCGATTGCATTTCTTCGGCGAAGAAGCTGCATGATGGTTCGAGGTCAGGTGAAGCTGGTGGGACGCTGAGGATGTGTATCTACTGAGACTCAGCCGTGTAGGTGTAGTGGGTGTGCTCCTGCAGTTTCACCTTTTTTAGCCGATTCTTGTAGGCATGCGTTCCTTCGGCTTCGGGTTCGGCTCCTTCGTTTGCTAGTCATCTGCGTACTGTAGGAATCCGAATCAATCGCTATTTGTACTTGGTGGAACACGCGGAAGCAGCACCTGCGGAGAGATGCGGGCCGGATCTACTTTACGCGCGGGCGGTCCGAAGCAGGAGTTCGTTCCTGTCTGGGACCAGGTGCGTCAGGCAGCTGCCGCGAAAGCGCAAGCCGAAGCCGCCGGCACGGGGGCACCGCTGCTAGCCGACGGAGAAGTAGAACCTTCTTCCTCCTCTTCTGCTTCGGCTGGGTCAATGACGACGACGCTGTTCGTTGGGAAGAAAAAGTGCGGAAAAACCACACTCGTGGAGAGGTTCATCAACCCGTCCAAGGAAGAGTTTCCGAAACCAACCGCCGCGTTAGACTACAAGTTTGTGCGCCAAGACCTGCAGCAGGGCAAATCCATCGCGCATCTCTACGACTGCGGGCAAGAACCATTCGCGGACCTGGTACTCGTCGTACGACTTATATTCTATTCATTCATTGATTTTTGAATTGGATTTCTTTGGAAGGCTCCTCTTCTAGCACTTTGATTGCTGCGCAGACAGAAAGCCCCAAACAAACGCAAAACTACGAGGCAAATCTATCAAACCACCGCAGGTTCTGCGGACCTCCACGTCCTCCCCGAGCGCGACTTTGTGTTGCGTTGTCGTCCTCGACGGCACGGATCCTTCTTCCATGCTCCCCTCCTTCATCGAGTGGACGAGCATGCTGCGCACCAAACTGAAGGCCTACAACAGCAACGTACAGGAGGCAGGCGGTGGCTCACCCTCGCGGAGTGCTGTCAGCGCTGCTCAAGGGGGTCCGCCTGCGCGACCTCCTTCCGCAGGAGGCGTGACGAGCGGGACAACATTATTCAAGCGACCCGACCTTGCGCTGGCGGGAGTAGACGTGGAGAAGCTGGTCGATTTCCACGCGCTGCGGCCGTTTCCGGTGCCCCTCATGATCGCTGTCGCGAAGTACGACCAAATGGTGGCGAAAATGGACGCTGAACTGCGGAAAGTGGTGATTCGGGGACTCCGCTTCTTCGCCCACACCCTTTGTGCCCACTTCGTGTGCTGCGCAGTACAAGAAAAAACCGCCATGAACAACTTCCGAGGTACTAGAAACGTCCAGAGATGAGGACGCTGGAGCTACACTACGTACCCCTAGATAAAAGTACCTCGAATGCGGGTGCGCCTGCGGCCTATGGTGCAATGCGTTTGAGTTTGTGCAGCTGGAGTTGAAAGTAGACCCAAAAAAGTGCTGACTTCGATTATGAAAACCTTCATCTTGTGGATGTACACCATTTGCAGCACGACACACACACACACATGATGCTCTGAGTCCCCGCGACTCCCACACAAAAATGAAAGCGAAACGAAAACAGGCCTTCTGCGGGGTTTGCTCTTCAATAGCGCGACCACGGTGAAGCCCTGCCTCGACATGACGAAAGCACTCTGTGTGCCGGCAGGTACTTTGAGATCGAGCTCGTTTTCCCAGGTGCAAAAGTGAGTTGTAAGTTAGGCTATAGGTATGAAATAAAAATGTACAACTTTGCGCATCACATCGACATCTTCAAAAAAAGGCACCGACTCCCTTGAGAAGATCGGTGGTCCTGTCCCCGGTTCTGCCGCAGAGCCGTCGGTGTGGCAGCGCTTTCTTGAGCAGGAACTCCCGAAGCGAGCTGATCTCGGGAGCGGCCAGGCAGCGAATAAAGCCGGACCGGAGGCGGCGGTCACGAACGCCGACCTGGCGAAGTTTCCAGAAGCAAGCATCGACGGCATGGTGGCACAGAAAGGTGACGAACTAGTCCAGTACAAAAGATTGGCGGAAAGAAGACAACGCCTCGAGAGCGAAGCCGGCACGGGTGCCGGAGGTGGACACGGGGCTCGGGGAAGCGGAAAAACATCAAGAGCGACGTAGCGTAGCCGGCTCGCACCTTTTGATGATGTACAGCTGTATCGTCCTCGGCCTCGGCGCGACTACATCAAGATTGGACTTCTACAAACGCGACGGAGGACTTGAGAGTACCGCTTACTGTTACAACAACTGCGTCGTGAAATCGAGAAGCGCATGAGACGCGAGGAGGTCAAGAAGAGCGTCTTGCTGCATCTTTCGAGCTGCGACAGTCTTCTACTTGTTCCTGGTCGTGTCGCGGCTCTGCGATGAAGCAAGCTCCGTGGAGGGGGGCGTGCTGCGCGGGTGGGCGCTGCGAACTACGTGCATGAGTTCATCGTGACGAGGACGAGTTGTCATACTATACATTGATTGATAATCAGATTCTGTTCGTTGAAGAGGATGAAGTTGCACTTGCAGAGAGCAGTGCTCCTGCGTGGTCAAAACTTGTTTGATCTGCGGCATTGTTGAAAATCGGGTCCAGAACCAAATTGATCATAACGTGGACGTTGGTTCCTGAATCGCTAAATAAATAGCCGGATCTGTCACGATGCGACGAGATGAGCGACGCTGCATATAGATATAGTTACGAGCATCCATGTGATTTCTGTTCACGGAGGTCGTGGAGGAGAAAGCCAGGCGGCTATATCGTATCGCTACTCCTGAACGTCGTGTATAGTTGCTAGCTTTCGCATCTTGCTTCGATGAATGCCATTTCTCGCACGTTGTCAAGGTGCTAAGTCTGATTACAACTAGACATAAGGACCACGATAAGTTACTGTTACTAGTAGATCTCGCCCTGGTGCTACGACAGAAATTGACAAATCCGGCAGCACCTGATCTGCGGTTCTTCTTTATGATGAATTGGACCGTACTACTACTACAGGCCGCTATGGGTTTCTTGATCGACGTCGATGTCTTGATGTAGTGTTGCTCCGTCACTGAGATAAAGCAACAGCCAGCAGAAGCAGTCGAAGTAGGTCTACACGAGATTCCTTCGTCCTTCATCCTCGATATTTCGATGTGATTTGGAAGTGATCGAAAGCATGAGTATAACACCCACAAACGGCGCTGTCGGGGGCATGGCCGGCTCTGCCGCCACGACATCCGCCTCTTCCAGTACAACTCGCGCCTCCTCTTCATCAACTTCTTCCTCTACTAGCGCCAGCGCTGCCCGCACGAACCGTCTTGCCGGTCTCGCGGCCAGCCTGAAGAGCTTTCTCGCGAGCGAGGGGTATCGCTGCGACCAGTGTCGCACCGTCGTATCGAACCGCTCCGAAATCGTGACCGCCCCCGAGGGCCACCAGGTTCACCGGAACTGCGGGGCCGTGCTGAAATTCGTGGCGCCAAGATCGGTGGGAGCGACCGTGCGCACGGCAGGCGGGCCGACTGGAAACGCGAACGGAGCAGGCTCTTGGGATGGAAGAAGTACTGGAAATGGAATGTTGATGGGAGCATCAAGCCCGTCCTCATCGAACACTTCAAAGGGGAATCAATTTCGCGACGCAGATCATCTTCCCGAACACGACCCTCGGAGGGCGGAACAAACCCAAGCAAGCAACAGAAGGCCGTCAGCAACAGGAGGCACAAGTAGCTCTTCCACTGCGAGTCGCCAGATGGACAAGGATATGCTTGCACAGCTGCACGCCTGTGGCTTTTCGACGAGCGGTGGAGTTTCATCTGTAGCTAATGATCGACCTCCCCGTTCTGAAGTTGCGAGGCGCCGCGGCTCGGATGACGAATTCTTCGGAGCTTCGGAGCACAAAAAGAGCAGAATAGACGTACAAAGAACCGAGATGGCTGCGGCGATGGACGTGGACGAGGAAAGCAAGCCCGTTCTGAACAGGGGAACGACAAACAGAAACGTCGCGTCACTTGGGCCTTGTACGGCGGGGGCGCGGGCTGCACGCCCATCGCCGGCAATAAATCCAAATGAAATAAAACCCAAGGCCCAAACAAGTCTGCCTTCCTCCGCGCAAATGGCCATGGCGGAACTGGACCGATTGATGGCGCTGGAGGAGGCTGAGGAATCCATGGCCGCTTTCAAAAAAATAAGCAGGAGTAGGAACGAACCACGACAAGCGGGCACACTTTCATCTTCGGGAGTACAGCCGCAACAACCCAACACGAGCTTTATCACGACGTCATCTTCGTCGGCTGCGCCAGAGGGTTGTGGCGGGCTACTTAGAAGAGGCGTCAAGCGCGACAGGGCGGGAAGCTTTGACGTCGGCGACGTTGACGACTTTAGGGCTGGGGCGTCCGACGAAGAAGCGGATGATGTTGATCTCTTTGACCTGATGGGCATAGAGGACGACGACGATCTCTAAAAAAGCGGTCCAGCTCTATCACTGATGTGATATGACCATCATCGGCATCGGCATTGATACTTTTCATGAAACAAAGTTTATAAAACGAAAAGGCAAATTTTGCTCATGAATGATGCAACCAACATGGTCCAGGTCGTCATTTCGCAAAGAACAAAAGCCCAATTGCTTCTATGGACGCTCCCCTTGCTTCGACGGCGGGCATCTCCGTAGCGCCCCCAGCATCGCTTCGGTTCTTTCTGAATGTCTCGAATGCTTGCAGCTGTCGTCGGGCGGATCGTTACTGTCACTATGCGCTGGCTTTGACTCAGAGTTCTTCTTCTTGATTTCAGACTCACCCCACAGAGAGCAACGCAGTATCTTCATCATCTTCTTGCTTGCGTTCATCTGTCTTTTGAGAAACTGAGTATAACGCCGAGGCCGATCGAAGATGAAGGCGTATTCTTGCTGGTTCTTCCTTCTTCACGCACTGGCTCCTGTTTTCGCTGAGGACCGCTTTCTGGGGCGGAACGCGTTCGGGTTTGGCCATGGCCGGCACTCCTCGGAAGGAGCAGGTGCACGTACACCTGCAACAACCGCAACCGCAACACCATTGCCCCCGCGAGCGTCGACGTCTCCTTCAACACAGCTAGAGCAAAAGGAGTTCACCCTTGACGAGCTGAATGGGGACGAGCTGCCGCCAGGGGTTCAGGAGTACGACGAAAGTAACTTCTCCAGACACTTGCCGGCCGCGATCGAACCGGAGCAAGAGGAAGTAGACGAAAGTAGCTTCTCCAGCAGACACCTGCCCGTGGAAAGTGTTCCCGACGGCCGGCGGAGCGGCGGCAGTGCAACCGAGGAGCGCTGGGTGCAGGTGCTGCAACATCAAGAACGCGGTCGCTTGCAAGACCACGCCGCATCGTCGTCCTCGGAGTCCTCTTCGACGTTCACGAAGGACAACCTTACGGTTGGAGTGCAGAAGTATGGAGAAGCAGGTCGTTCGGACCCGGATCCGACTTCTTCTACTGTGAAAGAGTTCGTGAACTTCCAGTTCGCGCCTTATGAAGAGCTCGACGGTGCGCATCCCGCCGAGCACCCACCGAAAAGCAACGTGGCCCAAGAAGCTTCTCCTACATCGTCGGCCGACGCGGAAACCGACCAAGGGCATCGTGAGCACCAGATGACGTCGCAGGAGTTTACGTTGCCGAAGATGTCTTTGCCCCTCTCGCTGATGGGCATCCACGACGATGCTTCTTCTTCCTCCGAGATTCTTGACCTGGTGAGGGACTTCGACATTCTCACCGACCCGATGAAGTCGTTTCACTGGAACGGTTCGGAGAATGACAAGACCAACGCCGCCCGCCTTTCCCAGCTGATGAAACGGCGCGCCAAAATCCTCGCGAACGGTTTGCTGCTGAAGCCGAACGACCAGTACTTGATCCTCGTGAACGACGAGCGTATCAGCCTCCCGAGCCTCCTCGTGGACAGCAGCGAGCGCGGGGCCGACCGCATGCCGAAGGTGCAGTGGGAAGAAAAGCTGACCCCAATGGCCGCGATGGGGGCACGACTGGAGCGCAGAGCAAGCGCGCCTCCGAGGAGCATATGAAGCGAGACCAGGGGGTAAGTGGGTACTTACGTAGGAAAGTGCTAAAGTGCTTCGCGATGGGTGCCGTTGGGTGGCGAGCGCGTTATGGCGCTCAAAACCGCCCGGCGAGAGGGGGTCGGGGGCGGTTTCAGAGATGCCCCATTGTGGGGGCAGGGTGCGGGGTGCGACGTCGGGAGATGAGCAATTCTGAGGCCGAGGGAGGCCGCCGTAGTGGGAAGCCACTGAATACGACCACGGCGATAGGGCTCGGAAGCTGGGCAAAACATGTCGTCTTGTTTAATGTTGCGATTTATTGCCAGCTGCAGGGGGCTGCAGAGCTCTGGGCGCCAGCCTTGCCGGCGACCGCGGATGGCCGCTTTTCTGCTCTCACTGCCAACCGAAGGGGACCCGAAAAAGCCCCCAAAAAAAGCACTTTTCTTACCACCAGTTACCCACTTACCACCTGGTCCCGCCATAGTGCAACACGAACATGATGAAAACGAAAACCGGAGGTGGGGTAGTTGTAGGAGAAGATGGTGATGGAGGCGCTTCCGCAGGAGAAGGGGAGCAGCAAATGATGGAGCAAGGACGAGAGCATGACTCCGGCTCGATCATGATTCCGAAGGCCTACTCTTCGCACCTCGGCAGGAGCCGCACTTTCGACAGCTTTTTCCTGCAGAGTTTCCCCGCGGAAGCTCCGGGAACCTTGACATTTACAGCTCAAAAAAATGCATTGTTAGACGCATCTTTTAAAAACGGACGCCCCCTTTTTTGGCCCGTTTT
>RXOD01005028.1:0-16371 GCA_005223375.1 Amoebophrya sp. AT5.2 | reverse complement strand
AGCCGCAGCATCGTCCGTCGATGACCGCCGCGCGAGCTAGAGCCCGTTCCGTTCGCCCCATAGCCCGTGCTGTTCGCCGTCCCATTCGCGCTCGTGCCGTTCGTCGCGGAACCGCTTCCGGCCCCCCCATACATCCCCCCATCGTCTCCATCAAACACCCCGTCAAAGCTTGACGCGTTCGTTCCGTTCGTGTCCACCCCCGCACTTCCGTTGTTCTGCACCCGTGGCGGGCACACCGGCGTGTTGTTGCGGTATCCCGCTGCGCACAGGCACTCGTACGAGCCGTACGTGTTCACGCAGACGTGGTCCGCCGCGGACGAAAACGTCCCCCGCTTCGGCACGCCGCACGGGCGGAACTCCACGCATTCGTCCACGTCCGCGCACACCTCCTTCCCTGACCCGTCCACTGTGAGCCGGAATCCGGGCGCGCAGTTGCACGAGTACCTGTTCACGTGATCGAAGCAGCGGTTGGGCGGGCTCGCGCCGCACGGGTCCGCCGCACAGTCGTCGACGTTGTAGCAGGTCTCGTTCCCACCCACCCCGAGAATCCCCGTCACTGCGAAGCCGGCGCCGCACTCGCAGATGTAGCCGGCCACGCGGTCGTGGCAGGTGTTGTACCGAGGGTCGCCGCACGGATCCCCCGCGCAGTCGTCGACGTCCTCGCAGACTTCGAGCCCGGTTGCGGGGTCGATGCCCAGCTGGAACCCGGCCCCGCAGGAGCACGCGTACGTCATTTCCCAATTGTCGTCTGCGCAGACGCTCGACGTGTTGTACGTGATTGCTGTTGTCACCAAAAACGGGTTCTGCTCCACGAAAGCCGTGGCTTCCGTGAGGTTCATGGAGTTTGTTGCTGGTGTTCCTGTTCCTCCTACCACTCCGATTCCCGACTGCAGCAGCTCGATTCGCTCGCGCTTCGTCGCGTTCTTGTACTCGACGGTGGTCTTGCAAAAATTGTCGGCGCACGTTGCGCGCGGCGTGTACTCCTTGCAGGTGGAGAGCGCCTGCTTCCCGAATTCCCGCTCCGGCATGCCGCATTCCTGCTGCAGACAGCCACTCAGCTCCGTGAACAGGGTGCAGCAGACGTCCTCGAACCGCGGGAGGTAGGACAACTCCGAGTAGTTGCCGTCGGAGAGCAGCTTGCGGCGGCTGGAATACCTCAAATCCCGAATGTCGAGGCCGTTCGTGATCGTCGCGTCGAAGTTGTTCGCGATGGAGTACTGCACCAGGTGCTCCTTCACCGTTTCGTTCACGTTGTCGTCGAACACGAACCGGAAAAAGGCGCTACTTGGCGCTCCTGCGGTCGCCCCTGCATCCGCCGACGCGTTCCTGCTGCTCGTGGTCCCGTTTACTACGTCAACATCCGTCCCGTTACCCGTCGCATTCGCGGCGGGGCCGGGCGGTCGTGAGACCGCGAAGGGGTTGTAAAATGGGGTGTGCGTCATGCAAGCAGATGACCGGCAGCGCTGAAATAGCGCGTCCGTAAGCTCGTAGTACGACGGTCGCTCCCGATTGAACGCCGCGAACCCGAACAGGTCGAAGGCGGCGCTGCCTTCGTTGCTCGAATTACGGACCAGCAGCCCAGTGTCCGGATTCACTTCAAACGCCGCGTCGAGCGCCGCTGCGTTGCGGGCGCAGTAGGGTGGTTGGTTTTGGTTGGGGGTTGGTGAAGTCGCAGAAGCTGACGGCGCGGTCGCGTGCGTTGTTGACGCGTTGGCCGCTGAGCGGTTGCTTGCGGAGGCGTTGCTGTGGTTTGCACCAGATCCATGCGCCACCAACTGCCTCCTGGCCGGCGATGCGCTGTCATTGTTCCCGTCCATCTGGGCAACGAGGGACATGACGAAGTTCGGCGGAATCTTTTCATAGAAGCTACCCATAAAACACCGCTCCTCGCAGCGGTTCGGACTTGTCAGCCTTCTGTTCAGAACCTGCTTAGAGAGCGGCTTCGCGTAGGTTTGCGCGGCCTCCACTACCGTAACCGCTGCCGAAGGGGACAACTCAACCGTGTGCAGCCCACCGTAGCGGTTTGTGCCTGTCGCGCTGCCAAATAGCTCGGAAACGAGATCAATGTCGGAGTTGATCTCCAACTCCGAGTTGAAAACAAACGGCGTGCCGACTCTCTTCTTCGCGGTGGCGTTGCTGGTGCTGTTTGCGTCAGGCGATGAAGACGACGCAGAAGTGCTGTTGCTTGAGTCGTTGCTTCCGTGGTGCGCTAAATGCCGCGCTGCAGGCAAGCTCTCGAATGCATTCAAGCTCTCAAAACCAAACGCCTCCTCGTCGTACAAAGCCACTTCCTCCGTCATCTCCACCAGACTGCGACGAAGCACCGACTCGAAGGAGGTCTCCTCGACAAGAACCCGGCCATCGCCGCTCGCGCTATTCTGGCCGCCCGCGGTCGCGTTCACGCCCCCGGCGGCAGCTGAAGAGCCGGCTGCAACCTCCAGTGCGTTTTGCAAGAAAAGCGCGTCACTGTTCCCGCCGCTCGTCTTCATCCACGCTTGAAAGCCGCTCGAATTGAACAGCTGCCCGTTGTAGACGGTCGGGGGCACCTTCGCCGAATTTGGGCTTGCTCTCCTCGACAGAACGGCACGCATCGCGGTCGCTGCTTCGAGATTCCAGAAGTAGCCGATTTCGTACGAGAAGGTGACGTGGCAGGAACCGGGAGCGGAAGGTGTTGTACCGGTGGCTTCCGTCGTGAACGCGGTGACGTTTGTAATCGACACCACATCCGTGTCCTGCAGGATCGGATAGGTCTTGAAAAACCCTAGCGACTCCTGTGCCTTCGCGTAGTTCCGCACTGCGTCGCCGAAGGCCTTCTTGTAGAGAAGAACACGCTGCTGGTGAAGGGAAGAGTAGGTGTCCGCGTTTGTGCTAGAGACCGGGGCCATCAAGTGCTCCGGGCACAAGAGGTGGTCCTTTTGCGCGTCCGTTTGCGAAGCTGCGGCTCCGCCTCCGGCACTCGAGTTACCAGCCCCCGCCCCTGTCGAGTTTCCTGCCTGACTTGCATTTCCATCTCCTGTGGTGCCGTTGCTGCTGTTGCTCGTAGATGCGGCGTCCCCGTCGTAGTCAGTCGTCGTACTGTTGTTCACAGAGCCGGAACTAGCATTCTGCGCTGCGCCCATCGCCCCTGATGTGTTTTTCATTCCGTCCGCTGTGCTATTTGTCCCAAAATTCGTGCCCCCGCTTGCACTCGTCCCTGCTGCATCCGACCCACCCGCCGCCGGGAGCTGCACCCGCATCGCGGTCAGCTGCTCAAAGTACTTTGCATCCCGCGCGTAGACTAGCGTCGTTTTTCCGCGCAGGACGTAGTGCGACGGTCGCGACGAGGTTGACGAAGTGTTCATTGCGTTTATTTGCCCTGCAGCAGGCGCGTTCGAGCTGCTCATCTGCAAATCCGGGCACAACGCGAGAATCCGCGCTTTTTCCGCTGCCGCCTCCGTTCCGTCCGCCATGCAGTTCCTCTCCGTGCACTCCAGGAGGTGGTAGAAGTAGCTGTCGCAGCACGCTCCAATCGTGCTGTTCGGCTTCTGCGTCGGAAAAGAGCCGTTGCTCGCTTCTGCAAGAGCATTCACCTCCTGCACATACGCGTCCTCGAATCGCGCTGCATGTGTCTCGTTCGCCAAAATCTCGTCGCACTGCTGCGGCAGAGCAGAAGCGGCGCTGCGGTCCGGTCCTTAAAGGGCGGGACGGAACCGGCCGGGGCGACGATGGGCGGACCATCAAAAATATAAACAGTCGCCAAAGAATGTCAACCTGTCAACGGCTGCGGCGCTTGCTTCCAGGCAGTACTAAGTCGGAGCAGCTTCCTCCAAGCAGTACTAAGTCGGAGCAGCGAGGGAGACCAGACTATATCAGAGACCAATAAACAGCACATGGGAGTGGGACGGAGTATAGGTATGAGGCGAAATGCAATACAAGCGAGTAGACCCTCGGCATAGGTCATAGGAGACCTCCACCAGCTATATATCATCGGAGCGAGAGATGAAGCTACAAGAAAGGATCCATCCCCAAGAAGAAGAACCCTCCGTTACGATCGGAACAATTATAAATATCGGAACAATTATAAATATCGGCCCATCGTCGCCCCGGCCGGTTCCGTCCCGCCGGCGTTTTGGTCCTAGAACGTAGACGCTACCGGCCACGAGAGTTTTTCGTTCAGGCGGCTGCGCGCGTCGGAGAGGTTTCTCAGGGCGGGGGTTGCACGACAGTACTGCTCGACGCACTGCTGGTACGGAGAAAGCAGAAAGGGGTTGTCCGTCTGGTTCGTACCAGTAGCGACGGCGCTCCCACCTGCCGTTCCTGTTCTTCCCGTCGTTCCGTTACTACTGTTCAGAGTAGCTGACGAAAAGTGCGTCTCGTACGTCCGCGTTATGTCGAGGAAAAAGTGCTGCTTCCCAGAGGACGTCGAATTGCTCCCGTTCGACATTTCATAATGGCCCATGGCCACGTCCAGCCCCAGTTCGCGCTGAAACGCGGCTGTGTCGAGGAAAAAGGACGCAGTTGCGGTTCTGCTCCTATTCCCGCCCGGAGCACCACCACCCGCATCGAAGTACGACGCAGCTCCCCCAAGAACATCAGCACCACTTGCGGGAGAAGATGAGTTCGATCCGTTCAGCACTACAGGCAGTCGCTTTCGCCAGACTTCGTTATTCAGGCCGTCCCGGGACAGGCCGATATCCGAAGCAAGCTCGAACTCGACAACCACCTGAGCCTCAGCACCATTTTTTGCAATCGGACGCACTTCCAGGTACTCGAAGCTTGCGGCGAGAGTCTCGACCACGTCATCATCCGTCGCTTCTGGTTCTGTCCTTCTTATCCCTGCACCACTCGACGGCACGTCGAAGAAGCTCTTGGCAAGCGCCGTCGCGAGCCCCGCTCGAGTTTCTGCAAAAAACTCGTCGCCCACGTCCGTTGCCGCCAGACTGCCGCTCGACGACATCGAAAGCGCCACCGCGCTAGCATTGACAGTCTTCACGTAGTAGCCCCGAATCGACTTTAGATTTAAGCTCATCGGCAAAACGTTCACTGGTACGGTAGCCCCGTCTGCCTTCGCCACCACCTGCTCGAAGAAGTACTTCGCCAAATCACTCCTCTCGCCGCTGGCACAGACCGTTCCGTTTTCAGCAGCTGACAAATTGGTCGCGAACGGTTCCGTCATCGCCACCTGCTGAAACTCGACGGTAAGTGCACCCGACAAGCCGACCTCTTCAACGCCCTCGTCGTGCCAGCCGCCGGCAGTGATCGCGGGGAACAGAGGCACGTCTCCCGAAGATCCTTGCTCTGCTTCAAGCATCCCCGCACAGCTCGACGATGAGGCCCTGACCGTCGCCAGACAGTGGTACAGATCACGGACGGGGAGGGACACCTCCGGGCCGTAGGGAACGCGGCCGTGGAGCAGGTCGTCGCTTTCGGACGCGCAGCATTGAGGAGCCAACGACAACCCACTCGTCACGTTCGCAGGCACATTCCGCACGGGCGCCAGCATCATGTCGATGTCGGTCGCGCTTGTGTCCGCGCTACTTGATGACGCGTTTCCTGTCGGCGTTCCGCCTTCGCTGGACAAGGGTCTTACGAAGCAACTCCGATACTCCGCGAGTGTGATGGCGCGATGCTGGAATTTTCTCGCGGGAGACAACGCCAGGTGTTTGTCTCCCGCAGCAGGACCGCTCATCGACGTCACCACCGGATACGCCAGGGCGTCGGCGGGAAGTGGCTCCGCCGAACGGTACTGGTAACTCGGCGGGTGCAGGAAGCATCGGTAGAAGTCGCACGGGAGCCGCGCAGGCAGTGCCGTTGTCGCGAAGGTCGGCGCCAGCATCCCCGTTTCTGCGTGCGGATAGTACACCACCGCTTGGAGGTGTTGCAGAATCCCGCTCGTCGCGTTGTGGTTCCGCACGGCGGCGTCTTCGAACCGAAGATCGAGGATACTGGAGGCGTTGCTCGATGTCGACTGTACGAAGTGCTGCTCCGCCGCCTCCTTCGACATGTACCAGCCTACGTTCAGTTTGAAGTGCACCGCGAAGCAGCCGTCGGCCGACTCGCTGGGGCAGCACAGACTCGAACTACCAGACGCGGAAACGGCCGATGAGCGGTTCCTCTCCAGCACGACAACTGCTGTTTCCGCGGAACTGTTCGCCGCGCACGGCTGCACGACCACGGGGTCGACGTCCACGCCGTCCACCCAGAACCAGGAGGAGTACGCAGGTGCGAGGCCGAAATCCGTGGAGACCTCGGCAATACCAGCTTCCAACGCAGCTCGCCAGTAGCGCTCGGCCACGACGCCCATTCGCGGCGACAGCACGTTGTTGTTCGCAGAGCCCTCGTCGGGCAAATAGCTGTGCTCGCGTGCGGCTGACATCGCCTGCAGCTCCCGCTGCACGGACTTCTCAGCGGACGACATGGAGTTGCGCTGTTCCACGCTGCTCATGGCAACGACCATGCTATCCACAGATCCCGGCACCAGCGCTGCGCTTGCCTTTCCCGACTGCAAATCGTGACTCATCCAGGGCACATAGGCTACCGAAACCTGCTGCTTCAGGTAGGAGGGAATAGCGGGTTCTGCGCCTGCCGTACTCGAGTTGGTGGAAGCGCGAGGCACATTTGGAAACACGAGCGCGTACTGCCGCGAAGCCGCGTATTTGCGCTCTGTGTGCGCGAAGTGCATGGTGCAATGCTGCTCCAAGACCGGCTGCAACGTCGTCCACCCAACCATTCTCGCGCCCGCCGAAGATCCTCCTAGCGTGGTCACTGGAACCTGCATACTCCTCGCGCAAGAAGCGGCCCCGCTTGCACTCCCCGCCGCATTTTCCGCGAGACACCTACCCACGAAGCTCCACAGCAGGCAGCATTTGTCGTCCGCCTCCTCCGCGCCGAATAGCCTGTGCTGTCGATCGTGCGTCTCGCGGGGGAAGACACCAGACAAGGCCGAGCTACCCGTCGAAGGCAGTTCGATGTTGCACCCGTGGTGTTTCAGGCTCCCGTCGTACTTCTTCCGCGTGGAAACGCCGTAAAGCTTCATCAGGTGCAGGGCCTCCTGGTACGCGAATTGGCAGTCCTCGCACAGGTGGTGCTCCGGATTCAAAGACGGGGCACTACTTCTAGCGGTGGACGAAGTAGTAGTAGGTCTAGTGATTTGTCCGTACCGGTAGAAGTACCGATACACCCTCCAATCCGACACCGTGCTTGTTTTGGCCGTCGCGTAGCGGCGCGTCACGATCCGGCTGTCGAAACTCGTCAGGTTCTGGAGCGGAGTGAGAACGCGGCTGTCGTCAACGTCGGTAGCGACGATGCTTGTGGACTGGATGGCGGAGATTTCGGCCGACGCGTAACGCGTGTCGTACGGTACGGCACGCAGGAGGAAGTTCGGACTCAGCAGCGCAGGGTTATTGGAGCCGCTTGCACTCGTGACTTGCTGTTGGCCGCGCCTGTTGATGGCTCCGAGCAGGTTGTTCGCGGTCTGAGTGGTGACGTGCTCGCGCACCTTGCCGACGAAGTACTCGCTGAAGAGATCCCCGCTCTTCAGCAGGAACTGCGTCAGCAGGTCCGCGAAAAAGCAGTCAAATTCTACGTCGTCCGCGGCGCTGCCGGTTTGATGCGTCTCGCCGCTCCCCACGATCACGGGTAGACGGCCCATTTTCACCTTCACCAGCACGCCGGTCACGGTGTTCGTAGTCTGCTGAGAGGAATCGAAAAACTGCAGCTGCTCACGCTTGATGTCATGCGCCGTTAGAATGCGCACCGGCGGCAACAGCAGGTCCTGAACTTCGTCGGCGGTAGGAGTGTCGATGTCCTCTTGATTGAAGACGTCATAAGCATTCGCAGAAGAAGAAGCCGCGGTCTCCGCGTCGAGTTCCTCGTCGTAAGCCAGCGTGAACGCCCCTCGCCCTCCACCTGCTGCGCTCCTCGGTACTGCTGAAAGCTGGCGCCTTGTTCTCGCGGTCGCGCCATTTCGCTGTCTCGCCTTTCTTACGACCTTCCGGACGACCTTCCTTCTGTGCTTCTCCTGCAGCTCGGCGCGAAGCTGAGATAAGATGCTCGGATCCAGCATGTTCGCCAAAACCATATCTTCGTCCAAGAACCGATCTTCATCAAAGAACAGGCGCCTCTCGATCGCCTCTTCGTAGTCTCGCAGCAACTGCCGAGAAGACGATCCTTCCCCGCTGCCGCTTGATGTCCCGCTTCCATTGCCAGACGCGTTTCCCGACGCGTTGCTGCCGTTGTAACCAGTGGAAGAAAATCCTCCCGCGCTAGTCGCATTCGTCGGCAGTGGCGTGCAGTTCAACATCGTTCCATTCGACGAATTGAAACCAGACCCATTCGTCCCATTCCCGAACGAGCCGTTTGTTCCGTTCGATGAATTCCCGACCTCTATCGGCACGCAGTAGTCGATCACCTCTTCCTCCACGTAGGTTACTTCTTCCTCTGCACTTCCATTCGTGAAGTTAGTGAAGTTCGTCAAGTTCGTCGCGTTCGTGATCGTGCGGTTCGAAACGACCCGCCGCATCAGCGCCAGCAAATCCTCGTCGTCGTAATCCGTCGCGTTTGTGGCGTTTGTGTCGTTCCCCAGATTCGAATCGGCGTCGCCCCCCAAAACGTTTGCCGCCACGTTCGCGAGCAGGAGCTGCGTCGCAAACGTCGCGTTGGTGTTGTTCACGGTCTCGCGGATTTCTAGCCGCATGAACTTCTCCAGCTGCACCTGGTTGTCCATCACGGTGATGAAGTCGATCGACCTCCTCATCCGCTCCAGGAAGTGCTGGCTTTCTTGCACCTGCTCCTGCCCTGCATTAGTATTTTGCAGCTGGCGTCCACCTAAATGCTGCGACACCCACTCCGCGAACACTCCGCTGCGAAACGTGTCCTGCAGGAACTTCGGGAAAAAGTAGCTCACCAGATCCGCGTTCCGCAGCAGCAGGTCCGCGGAGGCTTCCGAATCCGTCTCCAAGAGAATTTCCCCTTCCACCAGCGCGTTGCAGGAGTCTTCCACCTGGCCGCCGTTTCGCTCCGCAGACGCATTCAGGATGGCCGCGCCCGCCTCCGAGAAATTCAAGTCGTCGCGGTAACGGAAACGAACGCCAAAGGAGGTGGGCACGACCATTGGTTCCGACGCGCTACTGCTTGCCGCCGCAGTTGTTCCGTTGGCCCCCGACGTATTCACCATCGATGTGTTCGCGGCCACCGACGAGTTTACCATTACAACTCCGGTATGATTTTCATCTCCTCCTGCGTCGACTTCGTCGGAGAAGCTACTGCTGTTGGAGGCGTTGGAAGCGTTAGAAGAAGTCTTCGGCTCGAGCGCAAAGTCGTTCAGAAAGCAGTCATACACGTGCAGCAGCAAGGGCGCGCACGTCAGCGACTCTGGAAAGGCCGTTGCGTCGAGGAAGAACGGTTCCTCTGAAGAAGTTCCGTTCGTGTCGTTTGCGCCGGCAAAAGAAAAAACGTCCTCGTCTTCGCCGCCGGCAGCACCCGAAGAGCTGTTCATGGTAACATTCGAAGTATTCGTATTCCCTTCACTAGCAAAGGTGGAATTTGCCTTCGTTGTGTTCGTCGCGTTTCCGAACAAATCGTCGCCAGTCGTATTGGACTCGTTGGACGGCAACGGAAGCGCCGCAGGAGCCGCAAAAGTCTGCACGGGAAGCGGTATCGTCCGCAGCTCCGCGAGCAACAAGTCTGCGACGACGCTGCGGTTGGTTTGCACGGAAAATTCGGAAGGTGAGTACTCCGACTGCACTAGACACTGTGAGTACACTTCCGCGGAGACGAAGGCCTTCATCTCCGCCTTTTCTAGCAGTTCAAACGCGAGGCTGCCCCCGCCTACATGCAAAAACATGTTCTCGAAGTCCGTTGCGAGTGTCCGGATTTTCGCCGCCAAGTCTTGCATTCGCGGCGACAGCGAAGCCGCCGAACTGCTCGCATTCGCATTCGCAGACGAGTTCGTCGCGTTGAGCTCTTGCGATGAAAGCGAAGATGTGGAGTTTGGCGCCGCAGTGGCACCGGATACAGGCAGCCGCGACGGGTTCACGAGGAGCACTGCGAGCAGCTGCCGATACGACAGCTGGCGCGCGCCCCGCAGCGCCTCCACGCCGGCCCAAGAAGGTTCTTTGGTGGTAGTTGCTACTCCTGAATTTGTTTCTGCTGAAAAAGTGTGACCACTAAGAGAAGCACTACTTCTTCGGACGTGTGCCTCGGGGTCCAGCCGCTTGATGTGCTTGGCGAGCTCATTTGAGAGGCGCGTCTCCGGACACCGCTGCTGGAACGCTTGAGGCAGTAGACAGGACACTGATACTACGTTTACAACGAGCACCGTGATTACGTACGCCGCGACTCGGGTCAGGAAGGCAGCCTCGCCGTCCCTCGTGCGTCTCCGCCGCTTCCAACGCGAGCTGCAGCAAGCAAAATTTTCCGCAGCTCGCGGTGGAAGCGGCGGAGACCCCGAATACCTGTGAAAAAATCTTCCGCGATCCGCCGCCACTTTGTGCTGTTTCTGCGTCCGGGAGGTTGTCGTTAGGCGCAGCAGCGTGTCGCTCCCGTCCACCTGGTCCCTGCGTCCGCTGCGCCCTCCGCAAACCGCCTTTCTACTACGGGCACAGGAAAACGCAAACGGGTTGATCCCAGCTCCCATACCGCGGTCGGCCTCTTCTGTTCGCTTTCTGCAGCTGGGTCCGTGGACGGCGGTACGCGCCGCACAGAAGCCGCCTCCTCTATAAACATTGAACTCCTTTTCGTCCTCGCGTGCGGCCACGACCTGCTCTCCCGCCGCGTTGGCCTTCTTGCTGTCGTGTTCTCCGGTGTCGCTTTTATTTCGCGGCGTCCACGCGGTTTCGCTCCGCGGTGTATTCGCCTCCGCAGCCGCAGCCGCGCGACATCTTCGTCGAGCTGCATGTTGACCTGGATCAGAGACGCCACCCTGAAAGGTCGAGGAAGATGACGGCGTCCGTCCTGACTCGCAGAAAAGTCGTTCACGTTCCCACAGCTCGACGCCGGCCCCGACTTCGTGACGACGAGACAACGGTGGTGGTCTTATGTTCCTCAGTACTAGAGCAGCGTCGGGGCCGTCCTCTGGCTGCTTTATCAGTAGATGTTCCTGTTCCAAGTTCTTGATTAGTTCGTTTATTGTGTTTCGTGGCGGCTTTGGTTTATGGTGACCTCTACGATCATCCTTATACAAATCGAATGGCTCTCTCATTTTGTAAATGCAACTTTACCATGGTCGAGAACAAGAAGTGGTAATCTACGTAGCTAGACCTCTTACTAGTATACAGGGTTTAGGTAGTCTTGCAGAAACGTATCTATGCCGATGTGGTGGCACAACTCCGAAACTTGGAGCACGAGTAGCTACCGCGGTTGAGCTGCGTCGCGAGAATTTTCCCGCCGAGCTCGTTGCCAAATACATTTAAATTTGCATGAATGAATGATCGATGTCTGTGTGTGTCGAAAACCACGTGTGAATGTCGGCACCCGGTCTCCCTCGGCTCGCCGCAATCGTCTTGTACAAGAGTAAGTCGTTACCAAACAGCAGTCAGAAGCAAGCCACCACCGTGTCGTGATGTGCGTGGTCACATGGGAGAAAAGCACGCATCTTTGTGTCGATCCGCTATCCGCCTTCGAACCAGCGCACTAACTTATTCGTCGTACACGGCGTGGACGTGCGATGATACAACCGAAGCGAACCCCGACGAAACTTACGCTTCCGATTGGCCGTTGAACATGGCCCAGCGACCACAGCAAAAGATCCTCAGCCGCCCGTATTTCACCCCCTACTTGCTTCCAGGCACACTCCTCTCTCATGAACAGTCGCTGCACACCGTCACAGAGTTGTACAACAAATAAAATTCACTCGCTCCTGCAACTATACGTCATGCACGCGCATAAAATGGACCAGATCTTGATCACGCCGCGCTTCTTCTGCCTGGTGGACAGGGGTTCAGGAACTTCATGCAGAAGCAGATTTCCTTCCTTCTACGTAGATCAATTCAGCGGTTCTGTGATTCTCAGCGCCTGCTTCGATTGGTACATACCCGCATACTTCTCACCTCACTGCGACAGTCGAGCAGCGCCCTTCGAGGCTTGGTATTGTTTCGTAAAGAAGCTTCTTCAGGTCCTTTTTCGCTTGTACCAGCATTTCGTAGGCGGATCCCCCAGTGTCGTATACCGCAATCGGCAATTTCGTCCCGGTACCTGTATTATGGACGATTGTGTGGGTCGGTGCTAACCTTCCCCTGGCTTACAGTTACGGTGCGCACATGAAGTTAAATGTAGACCGAAACCTAAGACGCATCAGACGAAGCCCCCTGCCCCTGGTGCCTGTATTTATTAATCATCGAACGAACAAACTTAAGCGTGATCAGATCAATGGAGAACCAGCTTGTAAGCATAAAAGTACCATCTTCTTCCGCTCTGAGTTGCTCCATGAGGTGTGTGGCGAACTCCTTGTTCATTTTTACGGCGTCGTCCAGCTCGGACACCGTCTCGTGCATTGTGTCCCTCAGCTTTCCCACCTCCGCCGTGAGCAGGTGCGCCACCTTGGTTGCGATTTTTTGGAACGCCTTGATTTTTTCCTTCTGGTTTTTGATCCCCGGGTCGATCACTTCACGTACCAATGGCACGAACCGCTGCAGCTGGCCGTGGAGCGTCGACGTCTTCAGCTTGCGCCGCTGCGCGGCCTCCTGGTCCTCACTCACGAAGAAGCAAGTAGCAGACGAGAGGGACGATGATCGTCGAGAAGACGACGATCGTGATGCAGTGGTAGGTGGGGGATGAAAGATGAAAGGTGGGTGGGGAGCACCAAAATCTTCACAGTGGCTGGTGTACGGGCACTGCGATCGTAGAGCATGCGGAGAAAGGCCGTTATTCGCGGCCGCGGGGGCGCCGAAATAAGCAGAGGCATCTTCGGCAAAAATACGAAGCGCCATCCTGCCTTGCTACTTCTCTTCACGTTGAAAAAAAAAACTTCTTCGCACTAGACGCACTCCGACTGCAATAGCAAAAGCAAAGCCTGTGAGTGATGACGATGATTTACCCTGCTCGGGGTGACTCGATATTTTGAAACACATACACAGCCAACGAATCTCTCCTCCAACGCGAAGCGGTTGCTTAACGATTTCAACGTGCGTCTCTCCTCGGTTGTCGACAAAGTAAGGAACGAAGTGTTTACGAAAAACGTTAACTACGATCGAGCAACCGGATAAAAAGTGCACGAAATTTTATTGGTTGTTATTCACGAAGACTACCTTAGCGCAAATCAAGGTTGGTATCGACCGAGCAGCGCTCGGGCTTTATCCCAACCCATCGAGGACAAAGACCGAGCCATCGAGGACAAAGACCGAGACTGCTCAGAAGCGTGGCGGTACCGTACTTCCTTGACAAGGAAAGCGCCTGCCCATGCGTGCCGGTGCCACCAGGCCATTTTTTAAGTTAAACTAGGTAACCCCCAAAATAAATTTCAAGGTTGATGTGACGTGAGCAAGCAGGTCTGCCAACACGTGAGCGTCTCGTAATCGTTCTGAGACCGGTATAGAATGCAGCATAGTGGGCAAATCAATCAATGTTGTACCCATATTCATCAATGATGTGGTAAATTTTTCCTTCTAGAGCTCTTCAATCGCAAACAAAGTGAGAGACAGGTGGAAGTACGTGTACGGGGAAAGCCAAATGATCTGTGTGGAAAGTACTTTCTGGCACGCAATCAAGAATCTGTGTAGGGACAATAAGGACGTGGATGTGGCATGAAATCTGTGTCGGCAGTCGTATTTGTTCTGACATGATTATAATGAAGGCAACGAATTTGTTCTGACATGAAATCTACTGTGTCCTCCTCGGATTCGGAAGATTAATTTATAAGAAATCTCTGGCATGAGCATCGATAAAATTCAATGTGTCACGGCTCTACATCTGTGAACAAACTCTAACGCAAGGGTTTGGGTTCTCTTCCTAGTGATTTTAAACTGCAAAAGATATGTTTTTAAGGTTGATCTTACTTAATAAATGCAAAATCAAGAAACAACTGCGGAGTGCATCAGGCAATTTTCATCAATCGGTCGCAGAGGACTCGCCTTCCGGTCCCGCGTCACTCTCATTTCGTGAAGAGGATCCCGCCGACTCTTCCGCGTGTGGCAGGGGCGCGGGCGTTTCCAACTCTTCAGTCTCGTCCGTGGCGCGGACGCTCGCTTTCGCCGACTCCCTGATCGCGCTCGCCGATGCTCTTTCCGAGGCCCGAAATACAGGGAACCAATCCGCATGCTCTATTATGACCTACCGCTCACTTCTTGTTCTATTTCCGTGCGAGAGCACCTGGATGAGTGGGGAATAACTAACGAGTAGATGCAGGACTTGATGTACTTCCGAAGGCAGGGAAAGAAGGGAAACCGCGACCCACGCGAAGGCTCCACTACCTGAGCAGCCCAAGGGTCCGCCGAGGGTGCTCCTGGTACTTCTAGAGAGCGGGAACTACTACAACGAAGAGTTCACCTCCACTGGATCGCTTCTTTTATCGGTGCCTAGCAGCCTTCTACGTGGTAGTGCCTGCTGGATCCAGACGAGAACGAGATGACAGCATTGATTTGTATCACTAGTTCATCAATCTACCATCCTCGTCGCGAGGGGGCCAAAAAAACTATGCGGCTTCAATAGTTCAGGTTAAGTTCCGAGCCCGGATTTCGTGTATCCGGTGCTCCCGCACGGATTCGGCTCGGTGGCCAGGTGCTGCACCGTCCTCCTCGGACGTCGACCCCTGCGCACCCGCCACGGCTGCCGCTGCCACCACCCCGCTCGTCAGCGCCTTGCTGTCCCGGGATGAACGTCTCGATGTTCTTGCAGCAGCCCGAGTTACAAAAACACACAAAGCGCATGAGCTGTGCGAGAAACCGTAGCACTCAGAGGAGCCAAACGAGAACTCAACTGCGCCGCGTAAGATAGCACTTGCAGAACGTCCACGTTGTCTTGTTGATGATCATTATTAAGAAAGTTGTAGCACTTTTCGTTTTCGTATCTTCGGTTCAAGTACTAGGGTGCATTTTTTCTATTAAGTATTCGAGAAACGATTGGCCCCGAATGAATCGGGACTGGGGAAGTTGGGCATGCACCGAGGCATTTCGACATGCCAGGCTTGAAACGAGCTGGCGACACGCAGCAACACGTGCACGGTCGGACTTATCTACATCCGTTTTGTTCTCGAGGTCGAGATATTTTCTATTCCTACCACAAATAAAACGAGCTAAATCAATCTGCGCGCATGCGCAGGCGTACGAAGGGGTTTTGCAACTCAGCTCACCCGCTAGGGCCTTAATGCGGAGTTGCTTTTCCTCGGCCCGGAGGAGGAGCTCTCGGCGACTTTCAAACCGTCATCGCGATCAGCCGCAGACTGGATGCTGCCGACTTGGCTCTTCCGCGGCTGCGTTTCGTCCGCGCGGCTCTCTGTTTCCTTGCTTTCTCCGGCTTTCACGCTCTTCCTTTCTGTCTTGGTTTCCCTGTCCGCCTTGCTTTCTTTGCTTTCTGCGTCGAAGCTTGTTTCCTCGTCCTCTTCACTACTCGCATTGTAGGGCACATGCCCCACGACGGTGTTGTCGCGTTAGAGCTAATCCGGGCAATTCATCTTCGTTTCCTTCCGTATCCGTGGTAGTTGTACACTTTACCATGCAGATTTACATCGATTCCCGAAAACTATGCCTGCAGCCTAGCCCCATGCATCGTACCGTCCTGCGCGAACTGCGCGCGCGAACCACGCTCCTCTTCAACCTTAACGACCTACTTTCGTTGCTTTATTCACTAGCTTTCGCATGCCGTGCGACGTAAAAACCACGGGAGCCACAGCGGTGTGCCTCGCTGGCCAGTGTGCTGTGACGGGCCGCCACGTGGTCTTCTTCTTGCAGGAGTTCTGGTTCTCACGTAGACGTACTTACTTATGTTATGAATTAGCCTGAGCCCTACTCGGACGACGACCCTCCGCACCTCGTACCAGCGATGACCACCAACACGCACACAACCAAGAGACCCGCAGCGAAAATCGCCCCCAGCTGCTTACCGCTCATCTTCTTCCCCTCTTTCTTGGTGATGATGGTTTTCTTTTTCTTTTTATCGCTTGTCGGCTTCTCACTCGACTTCTCTGTTGATTTTTCAGCCGCAGCTTCCTCCTCCTCCTCCTCCTCTGTTGGTTTTTCATCCGCAGCTTCCTCCAATCGTTTCTCTTGCTCCCTCTCGTACTTATCTGTCTCGTCGGAATCCTTCCCCTCTTGCTCTTGGTCAGTTTCGTCGGTATCATCTCCTGCTTTAACCATAGTTTCATTCGATTTCTGCTCTTGTTCCGCACCAACTTCGCTCGCTTCTGTCGTGCTGTCGGTCTGGTCGCCGTTCTCGCCTGGTTCCCCTTGGTCAGTTTCTTCG
>RXOD01005027.1:0-16384 GCA_005223375.1 Amoebophrya sp. AT5.2 | reverse complement strand
GGAACACGGCGCAGCACCGTCGAGTATAATAATTCAATTATAATGTATAAGTGTATATATGACGACTCTGTGGTTCGGTACTAACCTCCCCTTGAATCTACAGTTAAGGTGCGCACTTGGGTCTACCACCTGGACCGAAGAATTAAGACGCAAGCGACGAAGTTGACGAGTGGCATGTATAAGTGTATATTAATACTAGCCTGCCCCCCACCGGTGCCGCGAAATCGCTGGAGCAATCCGACCAATCGGCCCCCGACCTGGAAATCGCTCCCACTGCTCCTTCAACGGAGGTTCTTGAGATAGCTGCGGACCCTCCACCTCCACCCCCACCCTCCTGATTCCTGGATGTGACCTTTCGCACGAAGTTGTCGACGACCGTGTAGTAGGCGTGCGGATTGCTCTCCACCACGTCGTTGTGCCCGGCGCCGAGCGGGAAGTATGGCGGGTACCTTTTTTTGTTGGTGGAACCGAAATGAATTGCGGGCGATCGCAGGCCTCCAAACCGCGAAAAAACGTGCTCGTTGTCGTCCCGTGCCGCATCGATCGGAGCGCTCCTCACCGATTCGTGGTCAACCGCAGCAACTGTAGGTCTCGCAGCGCAGGTGGCAGTCGCGTCAAATTCGAAGGACGCAGCGAGGTGCTGCCCGTCCGTCTCTCAGAACAAATCAACACGCACGAAACATTTACAGACGCGGAAAGAATAAGCAAACCATTAGAAAATTTTAGGAGTACAACACCTAGCATCATATACTTTCTTGCTCATACTGATACTCTTACTCTTCTTTTATTTACTCAGGGCATCTACTAGCTTTTCTCCTCCTCATTGGCGCCTGCCACTGCACGCCGCTGCTATCGGCAGTCCGAATCTTGAATACGACCGCTAGGGAGGCCACAGTGTCCTCCTACGGCCTTACTCGAAGTTCGGATCCTTTTCAGATCCTACCTCCATGGATTACTCCTATGTAGAAGAAACCCTTCGATAGTAAACGGTTTAGCATTAGAAACTCATACAAGTACCTCCGATTTAGTCATTATCGAAAGCGATCGACTTTCCTAGACGATTGACGGTATAAACACAACTACTCTCGACATTTGTCGTAGATAAAGTAGACTTGGTGGACGGATCATCGCTTTGCAGCCCGAAATTTCACAACTCTTGCAACATTCGCGGATCAGTTACCATGATAGACGCACGCCATCGAACCGAGAATCCGTTCTGCGCCCTCTCTGGGAATCAGATTCTTATTGCGAAAGACGGATGCACAAAGATTCCACGTGGCGAAAGACAGATGTAGCTTCTTCTCCCGACGGGTGGTATCTATATTATACCATTTTGGATCAATCGACATCAATCTCACAACGATCGAAAGCACAGGCGACGAAGAAACGAAAAAAACAGACTTGACATTTTTTGCTCGGACCTCTCAATCTCCTCCGGTTTGATGCATTAATTTCACTATTTGCCGTGCGGATCTGGGTGCATGAGACGGGACAGACCAGTGAGAGAACGACAGACGGTTTGGATCAACGGAGAGCGCATCTTCGATTTAGTGACGGGGTCATAGGACAAACGAATGACGGGAGCATAGGACAAACGATGGGTCCCGAAACTTCCCTCAAACCGCATTAAACGACAGACCTGAGGTCGCAAACGACGACTCAGTCGAGCTGCACTCCGATTATACTTATGCGAAGAGAACCGAAGTCGCTCTGATGGCAAGAGCGCGCTTCCTCTGATGGCAGAGGCCTCCACTTCTACGGGTACGCCGTACGGAGACGGTTGTGGGCACACGACGATACGGACAGAGGCGGCTTTTCTGCGCGATCGACTCCCACCGAGGGACGGACAGGAGGCGGCTCTTTTCCCCTCTGCAGCTGCAGCAGCAAAACCAACGTACGTAGCGTGGCGGCACGGAGAAGGAAAACGGTACGTTACGGTACGGTTGACGGTAACCGACACGTAGCGGTACGCACGGAGCGGTCGCGGTGGCAACGAACGCCGTACTGGAACTGTACGTACGGACATCACCGAAAACTACCATCGATTGGAACCCGAAGAACGAAGCTGGTTCAAAACTAAGAAAAACCAAAGCCAACCCCGATAACTTGCTTCTAGTGGCGGAACAGATGCTCTTCTTTCCGGTGCTTTTCTCAACAGACGCGTTTTGTTTTACCTATATGCTTCTTCATCCGATGCAAATGCGACGAAAGTATCCTACTGTTTTACGCTACGGCTACGGAGTGTTTCTCTCACGAGCAGGTACGAATGACGACAGCGATACGCACAGACTGCCGGGAGCAAATGCATGCTCTTGCTCTCATCTCACGCTACCCCAAAAATAGCCTAACCATCTAAAAAGAGCAACGGACAGTGACAGACAGCCTTCTTCCTCAGCGGCCAGTAGACACAGATCGAGTTTATGAAACGGCGGTGCGACACAGCTATGACGGGAAGACTGACAGAACCTTGATCTGTACGAAGCCGACGAATTGGCCTTGTGGGCCACCAAAGCAACGGGACAGATGCGCATACTGGGAGCAAACAGACTTTTCCAACATCACCATGCACTGGTGTAGACGGACACAGATGGTGGAGAGACTGACACTACAGCACGGACGGGGCGTGACGGTGGACGGCTCGTGCGGGTGACGACATCGGTCCGCGGGAGACGGTGACGGGGCCGATAAACAGCTCTACGGTCGTCACGGACGGAGGCGAACGGCGACGTTGCAGACGTACGGGACAGAAGCGATGTTTGCCGGCGATGGGGACCGCACCGAGACCGAGACGGCGGGAGTTGGGCGTGGCCCGCGGGCGCCCGAACAACCGAAGAGACTGCTACGAAAGAACCGAAGAGACGGCTACGAGAGAACAGTTTTCGATCGATAGTTCTTGGCCATGTGCTTTTATGCTCATGGGCTACGTACTTACTATTACTTCGCTACTTTCTACGGCGCGCTCTCCTTTTTCCTACGAGTTCGCGCGGCCGCTGGCTGAGGTGGCTAGAGGGGGCCTCAAGACTGTCGAGCACTGCGGAATGGTAGGGACTGTTTGGGTGCGGGGGGCCTAACCTGCTGAAAATCAATGAAAAAAAAACGTCGATTTGAATAGTACAAAACCCGACTCATTCTTCGATCATGGTGTAAACGCGCAGCACGACCAAACGACGACTCGTGCCCTTCCGACCGGCAGTACTTGTACTACTCAGAAAGATACTCCCGAAACTATTTGTTACTGGAGCTGGACACAGCTCTGGGACGCGACCGAAAAGCCAACGACCGAGGGAAGACGAAATACTAACGAAGTTTAGTATGACGGAAAAAAAGGAGCGACGGTCCGACGCGGCGGCGCCAACGGCTCCGCGGGGTCGATGGTGAGCTGTCGGTTATGGCGGCGGGCTTCGCAGAAGTGGCACTGGTCCCAACTGCTTTTCTCCTCGGCTCCCGGAATTGTTGCGGAATCCAAGAGGACGAGGCTCGAGATGACATCAACCACAGCTGCACAGCGAGTAAGTAACAAGTCGACCCTCGTTAGTCCCGTCCAAAAAGTGAATTCGAAGCCGAACCAGAAAAAGAAGAAAAAGAAGAAGAACTGAGTAGAGTGAGACTGCCAGTATAACGCTGCTGAGACCTCTGAACTGCGGGCGCTGCTGGATTTTGTTTACGAGCAAGAAGAGGAAAAGTATATGACAGACTGCCCTAGTGATAAACTAAAACTACATTGCGAAGTGAGTACATCGACGGACTTAGTGTTGGGGTCACACGGAAGCGCCAGAGCAACAGACTTGCAGGTTGTACCTGTGTCACTTCGTTTTCTTTGTGCGTCCTTCTTAAGACGGAGTACGAGCTTTCGACGAAAAACGCGGTCACAAACGAAGACGAGCACAGCACCGATTCTCTTTCCGATGTCTTCCTTTTCGTGCATCCTGTATGTACGACAACTCTACTGTTTCTGCCTTATTACGTAGAGGAAGCTTTAGGTAGCCATGCTATGACTTCGATGTTGCAGTCGCATACCGACTCTGGTCACAAATCGGCGCAAAACCCCTACTATAAATCGCACAAGAAGGCAATCAAGGGCGATTCATTTTTGTATGAAAGACGAAAGGCGAGCGGCCGCTATCGTTAACGAAGCGGAAGCAGGCAGCGCCAAGTTCAACCTAAAAAATCTACAACTACTCTTAAAAAAACTAACATTCACAAGTACCTCTTTTTCTCTGGTACGAGCAGGAAGAGCTTCTGTCCGTGGTCGAAGGGCACCACGGTGTCGTCTCGCCCGTGGATGATCAAGATCGGCGTGCTGACCTTCTGCACGTGCAGCTCGTTGCGAAACAGATCGAAGCACTGGAATGTGGAACTCGGTCGGCAGCACGCGTCGGGCGACGGGTCCAGGACGCGGATGCCGGAGCTGCGGAGTCGATCGGTCGGCAAATTTAGACTTTTACACACTTAGTCGAGCCGCCCAGTCGCGAGCGGCTCGACCGAGGTTGCGCTTCTGCTGGGTCCTAGAAAATAGCTATAATCCACTTCTTTATGTTCAAAGATTAAATACAGCATCGCCGAGTGGAGGATTACTCCTGCGCACTTCACTTTCGCCGCCAGCTCGAGCACTGGTCCGGTGCCGACGCTCTGCCCGTACAGGATGATTTTGTCCGGCGGGTACTCCTCCTCTTCTACCAAAAAGTTGTACGCCGCCTCCGCGTTCGATGTCACATCGCGGAAGTGCGGCGTCACGAGCTTTTTGCTCGGACGAGCACAAGTCCTCGCGGAGGTTGAAGAGGAGGAGCCGCCGAACTCGTACTGGGGGGGACCGAAGCCGGAATACTCAACGCCCAGCACGTCGACGTTCAGCTCTTCCGCCAGCTCGTTGTACACAGGAAGCATCAGCCCCATGTCGTTAGAGGTTGGCAGCAAAAAAAGCATCTGGTAGCAATAAATTCGTGCGAATTCTATCCACCTGCAACGCCACTAGGCCCCTATGACCTCTACGCCGAGACTGCTATTCTGGAGACCTAGCAGTCGTCTTCCTCATGCGACTCGCTCCCACAGGACCGAGAGAACATCGGACCGAAACAAGACCGGCAAGACCTAAAGCTGCCGCCGGCCCACTAGAATATAAGCAAAAAAATTTCGCCTGCTGCAATCTGTGTGGTCAGTGGTTTGGTTGCCAGTATTCGCGCCCGCTTCATCGGCGACTCCGAAATACAAGCAGCCACAATTTTCCCGCATGGTCCACCAAGATGCATATTTTGTCGCGTTTTTAATGTCGGTGGCGTTGCCGTGACAGTGAAGAATCACCGCGCCGTCGGGAGGAAGCCTTACGAGTCTGTCCCCTGCTTCTGCTGCGCCTGCACTCTTTGTAGTTGCACTTGTATGTGTATCTCCAGTGGTGGCAGTGGTGGCCGGTTGGTGGGGGGCACCCTTCATGCGCTGCTGCTGCTGCCTGTGCCGCATGCGTGACCGCGGGGACCGCAGGAGTGCCGCTGTGGAAGAAAGTATTATATGGGGAGAAGTACTATAAGATACGTTCAGGATCCACCAGGTTGGAAACAAATGACGCGAAGTTGATGAAAGAAAGCGAGCAGCTTCTACCAAATATGTTTCTTGATCTCGCTTTCCCCCCCCTCGCACTCGTCAGCCTGCAGATGACCGCGTGCTCCTGCGCTCTCCGGTAGAGTGGGTGCGCCTTCAGCTCGCGGATCAGATATTCGACGCGTCCCGCGTCCGTGATCACGTAAGAGGGCGGGTCGGGGGGCAGAAACGAGAACCGGTTGCGGATGGCATCCATCTGGCAGCGGTTGCAGCAGACGTAGCAGCCCAACGCGCAGCTGGCGCTGCAGTTCGCTCCCATACTACTTTCTTATTACCAGGTGCTCTTCTCGTACTCGGCTCTCAACTTCCTCACGGGGCTCCTCCAGCGTTGGCCTTTAGTTTTAGTTTTCCTTCCGCCGGCCGAGGCTGCTTGTGCGGCCTCCGGCGGATCTGGGGGGTGCAGAACTTCGTCCGGTTCTGAGCGCCGGCACCCAGACATCAAAAGGTGTGTCGCACCCGAATCCTCATCGAGCAACCGCTGCGCGTCCGTATTATTGAATCTGGCTACGTAGTACGAGTACGAATACGATATTTACTTAAAGCTGTATCAGTGCCACTTCGCGAACTCGAACAACAGACTCTAGAAGACACCAACGCTTGGATCGACGATAGCAGCGGCAAAATAAACGGTCCAAGAACATAGGACGATCAGTGCAGCATCAAGTACCGCTTCAAAAACGCAGGGGGTCCCTTCTCCTCCGAAGCAAGTCTAAAACGGATGCGGGGAAGACGCGACGCAACGACGAAAGCGACGCGCAGGACGACGGCAGAGTGAGAACGAAGAAACAAACCACAGCATTCAACGAGACAGATCCATGGCAGAGGACAGCATCCGACAACCGATATCGCATCAGGAGCAGTAGAGACGAGTGCTTCTCCTCGGATGAACCCTGAAGATGAGATGACACATAAATGAAGAAGAAAAATTTAACTTTCTGTTCCTGCTCCAGGCACTTATTCGGTGAACATCGCGCAACACGCCGTCCTCGTCCTCCTGTTTTTGGAGTATCCAGGTCTTCGATTGTTCGCAGATATTCGCAGGTGCTGTTCGTAGCTGTTTTTGGGATGACAATCGATCGATCGAAATATGGATTGATAGAGATTGTGTCGAGTTGTAGTAGATAGGTTGTGTTATAGAAGTCGCCCAATGATGTATAGGTTGTAGCAGGTTGTACTCGACAGCAAAGTGCTGCCGATTTTCTTTGGACAAAAGTTGTCCGATGGTCCGCGTATCGAACCACTCATCCTTCGATTCTGCCGCAACCGCTGGAGCCCCATCGCAGAAAAAAGCTATGAGCATCTAACGCCTCCAGCTGATACAGTGCATCTCAAATCGATGTCGATCAAGCAACAAGTAGCATAGATATCCTATCGGCTTGGTACAAAAAATAAGCGGTTCTTTCGAAAAGAGGTACAATCAGCAACAGCACAGCGATGTCGTGCCATGGCTGGCTAGGGTGTTGCTTGCAGAATGATCCAATCGTCGCTACAACAGAAGATACTGCGCTTTGCATATTTCTAAGGCGTGGGTGACATCAGCACCACTGCATTTGGGTTTTCAAACAACAGTAGAAGAAGGCAGACTATGAACCAGACCGCTTAATAGGACCTGCCTAATCGAGCCAAGCTGCGCGCCGTAGCCCCAGCGGTGCCCGGAGACAGATTTTGTCAAGCTCGTCTCTACACAATGAATCGAGGGCGAACATCAACATACATCGATCTACGTCACATCGCTTGTGGGTACAAAATCTGATCGGTCGCTAGCGCATCGAATCGCTGGCATCGATCGAGACGGGTCGTTTTCGCGCATCCGAGTTTCCCAGTCAAATCGATTGATCACTATCACTTCTTCTTCGCCGGGACGGCCCCCAGTGGCGGAAACTCGTCTAGCATCCGCGCCTGGTCCTTCGTAAACCCACACGCTTTGCACGTCCAATCCCCGACTTGGTTGCGCAGGGTGCCTGAGGTTGACCGATTGAGGTTTATCGCACATAGGACGAGCTGGCGCCGTCAGTGAAAGCAGCTTCGCACGAAGCGATGGATCCGATCTGATCAATTCATCGATGGCATCGGCATGCAATGCATGATAGATCACAAGAACTGTATATCAAAAATAGGTACAAAAATATAGTTGTTACATCGCGGGCAGACCCACTCTGAGGCGACAGAAGCCGGCTTTTCCGAGTCGCTCGGCTTTGCCACCGGTTTCTTCACTGGCTTGGCTGCCTTCACTGCCTCCTTCTTCTTCTTCTTCGTGCTGTTGTGTAGAACAATTATCTTTCCGATGAATCGATCAAAACACAAAGAACGAAACTCTAGCTACTGATGCACTTCTAGCTTGCTGTTTCAGAACAACTACTTCGCAGTATAATCTATCAGTATGCGTACTTTTCCGAGGCGTTGGTGATGACGAAGTCCGCCATGGTGAGTGCCGGGCGCGTCCGTTTCTCCTCTTCTCCACCTCCTCCGTTTCCGTTTCTGCTCTGGTGCGATTGTCCACCGGAGCCGCCACCGGATCCACTGTTCCCAGTCGCACCGCCAGAACCGGCCGCGTAGTTGTAGTCGACTACGACGCCGAAGTACTGCTGAAGGAGCCGCGCGAATCGCTCCCACTGTTCCGGCTCCTCCACGCACGACGCCGGCAGGCAGTAGTTGGAGACGTCCAAAAAAAAATCGTACCTGGAAAGGTAGGTAGGTTTCGTTATCGATTCCGCGTACTGATTGATGAACAAAATCAGAAACAGTCCGACACGTATAAATATAAGTACAATGGCATTCGCGTCTCTGACATTGCCCGCAATTCGGCGACCGATACCGCGGAGCCTCCGCGCTTTGAAACCTCGTTCCGAAGAATCGCCTCTGTGGTGTCGATTTGGGATAAGAAGTTTGAGACTTCTGTCGTGATTCGTAAACACCGCTAGCCTGTAATCTCGCTCTCGAAACAGTCAAAGTCAATCTGTGAGGATTTGTACGGGGGATATTAAGATGAGCCGGCTAAAACATAAATGGCCCCATTACCTTCTTTGCTGTGTCTGTCCATCATGAGCAGGTCTTTGATTGACTTCTGCCCTCCTTTTGCCCCCTTCAACGCTCCGCCGCCCGGCACGCTGTATTTGCCCCCCTTTCCGCCCGCGAAGTGGTCCCCACCCGGGTACTGCTTCCCACCTTTTCCCGCTCCTGGCGGCATGCCGTAGTCTGGCATTCCCTTCCCCTGGGCCGCATGGGCATGATGGTGCGCGGCTGCGAACGGGTACTCGTCCCCTGCGCTTGGGTGGTGTTGCTGTTGGTGCAGGTGTTGCTGCTGTCCCATCATGTTGCTCGCGCCGCCGGGTGGCATCATAGATTGCTGCTGCATCATCCCCGGTACGTTCCCCGGACCCCCTGGCGGCAGGCCTTTTCCGCCCATCCCTGGAGCGGCTGCTCCCATCGGACCCCTGCTTTGCTGCATGCTGTTTGCGTTTGGTGGCGCCCCTCCCGGTGGACCTCCACCCCCCATATTCATGTACCCCCGATTTTGGTTCGCGATTCGGGGCGACGTGGAGCCAGATATACCCGCCATGGTGTTCGGGTTGTACACATTCGGGGAGCCGCCAACATGCTGTCCGTAGTCGTTCATGTAGTTCGAGTTCATTTGGTGATGGTTCATCTGGTGCGGCTGTGGCGCGTAAGTCGGCTGCTGCATGGAGTTGTTCACCTGGCCCGGCGGACCACCTGCGGCCCCGTCTCCTGGCGGCATGGCGCTGTTCCCTCCTGGGTGCGGTTGGTGAGTCTGGCCCATTTGCCCGGGCTGCTGCGCCTGGCCCATCGGAGGCTGCCCCTGGCCTTGCGCCTGCTGGACGCCCGGGTGCTGCGGCTGCCCGGGACCCATCTGGCCGTTCCCGCCGGGGCCCATCATCTGCGGGTTCTGTCCGTAGTTGTTGTGCTGTCCCGGGTGCTGCGAGGGCGGCGGCTGCTGCTGGGAGGAGAGTGGCGGGACCGACCCCTGGACATTGAGGTTGCTGTTTTGATACCCGGGTGGGTTGTTGTTACTAGGACCACCGCCTCCGTAGCTGTTGGAGTTGGGCTGCTGCCCCATTTGCCCGTAGCCGTGCTGCTGCGGATGGTGGTTTCCTATCGGCTGCCCGCCCATCTGGTGCGGCTGCTGAGAACCCGCGTAGCCCGGCTGCATCTGGTGTCCGGCAGCCGGCTGCGGCATCTGCTGCTGCTGTTGGGTCTGGCTGAGCTGCTGCTGCTGCTGCTGAATACTCGGATGCTGTTGCTCGCGCTGCGTTGGGGGCATCGGCGGTGGCATCATGCCATTGGGGGCGACGCTCTGCTGCCCCGCGGCCGCGGCGGCCGGATTTTGTTGCTGTTGTTGCCCCCAGTTCTGCTGCTGGTCCTGCCACTGCCCGTTATCCTGAGGCGGCTGCTGCCGCGCCGCAGCCGGCGGCTGCCCTTGCTGCTGGGCCGCCTGCTGCGCACCGTAGCTCTGCGCATTGCCGCCCGATGGCCTGTCCGATGATTGGAGTTATGTTGGAAATGGAAGATGATCAGAATGCGATCACCGAGTCCGATACCCGTCCGAAGGAAGAAGAAATCTCGTCACAAATCAATAGGTACCCTTGGTTCGCCCTTGGTGCATCCTGCTGCGCGAGATTCACGCGCTCCTGATCCCGCGGGGAGTTGGTTGTCGAGTCCTGCAGTTATTTTTAAACGCAGTTATATCGTTCAAGTAGGCTTCAAATTCATTCTTCCACGACCCCCTCGGAGGTCCGAATCAATTTCCAACTAGATGATAGGCTGCAGCAGAAAACAGAAACATCAGCAGAGTACGAAAGTAGGTACCGTAAAGCCGGTGCCGCCTCGGGACACAGCGGTTTCGGAGGACGTTGATTTGTCTTCCTGGATCACAGTGAGGTCCTTCAGGTCCTTGCCCGAGAAGACGATGTAGTCGTAGATCTCGTTCGACATGGGCACCTCGGGCTCTTTCCTCCCCTCCGTCCCGAAACTCCGCACATTCTGCACCGCGATCGTACCTGCGATTCATTGCCGATTATTTGCGAATCGATTTCGAATTGCAACCCAGAAGATCATTCATTTGCCCATTGCTGATTTGGAAGATTTTTCCGATGCTACCAACTTACGTGATAAGTGGTGAAAAAAAGTCTAGGTATCTATAGGTAAGCAAGCAGGTACTTTCTTTTTGGTTCAGCTGAATGAGGATTCCCTCGTAGCGGATGTCGTGCGTGGTGATGAGGGAGATCCGGTTCCCTATGTAGGGAATGTTCGTGTCGCCCATCTTGCGCCCTGTGTAGGCGAAGGAAACTTAAATTTCCCTGCGAGCGGACCCCCGAACCCGATCCGAAGACGACACCTGGTCCGATGCGGTCCGATGCGCTGCGCTTCTTCCTCTTCGTCTTCCTCTTCGCTCGGCGAATATACTAGATCCGCGACCGTAATGGATCAAGGTTGCGCTGCCCAGATGCCCAGAAAATCCATCAAGTAGGGCATAGATTCCTTGCTGAGCGGCATGGATTCACTTCTCCGCGCTTGAGGTGGTCATGAGGCTTCGCAAAGATAGGTCTTCAGAGGTTCACGAGGTCGTGAGGGGGAGCTCAGTAAAAGAGACGGAGGCGGTAGTGCGTGGTGTACTTCTTCGATCGGATAGAAAAATATTAGGGGACCTCTTAAAGATGATAAAGCGCCTTTTTATCCGAGGCAAACTGAAGATCCGATCCACTACTCTGCCGCGTACATCATCCATGCAGTAGCTACATTCGATGTCGCGTCGTCACGTTTATGTGGTTTTGGTACTAGGATTTGCAAGTGCTCAGCTGGGGAAAAGAAATAGCAATAGGTAGTCTCGGGTAATACACTATATATCAGTCGGGGAAGACCTTGAGATTGAGTTCAATTCAAAACGAAAACTAGCACCAATTTTTTGTTTCTCACCGAGCGTTTTACTAGGTAATCTGTCAGTAGGTAATCTGATGACGGCTGCAGGTACCAGTAAAGCTTGAAAAATTTTTTCCTGATACGTCGCCTGTGCGAGATGTAAAACGCGCACTACCTTGATTGGATCGATGCAATGTCCTGACAAGGCCTGTGGTAAACCAATAAATCCGGTTTGTCGTCGGTCTCTTTAGAAGAATTCTCCTTGATGGTAAAAATACTTCTCGGCTATACAACCACCACTAAAAACAGCAGACAAACTAATATCGAACAGTGAAGATTGGGCTTTGGTGTGTTCCGAATGCTGCTCGGATCATTCAATGTGGAATCTATCCGAAGCAGCTCTGAGTCTCCAGACACAACACCAGCCGCGAACTATCAACCGCGAAAAAGCTTTTTTTGGTTTTTTTGTGGTTTTTGTAGGGCTCCTATAGAGAAGCTAGACCCTTGATATGATCCAAGAAACTGGTATACAACAGGTCGATGCTATGTCGGGGCATACCTAAACAAACAAGTAGTGTAAAGCGCTGTCGTGGGGGCGTTTTTGATTTAGTCAGATTGATGAGTGGAGGTAAGTATCAGTATGATGAAAAACGGTTTGCGTGATTTCTCACAACATGGAGCACTGGCGCTTGTTTGGGGACCGAGTGGAGCTGAATGATCAATCTTCATGAGCCCACTGATTTAAAGCATTTGTGGATCTTCCAGTCGATTGGCCAGAATTTTTAAGATTTCCGATCCGATTTATTGGTGGAGGTCAACTCGTCTCTGGCTCGGGGTGTTCGTGCCACTGCTGCAAGTAGAATCGTACTGGTGGCCACAACACTTAATTTAATATGTTGCGAGCTTTGGTTTTAGTAAAAGCGCAGCGGGAGTAGCTCGACGAGGTACATATTTTAAATTGGTCTCGGTGAAGATTCACCTACGGATTCCCGAAAAAAAAAGCCTACAGCAGACCCTATTTTGCATTCGTGATTTCGGCATGTGAGATTTCTTATTGGGGAAAAGATCTGCTTCCTATTGCCTTCTCAAAATTCAAACTCCTCCGCGTTACTGGCAGACACCAGACGGAAGCTTATTTCGATAGCTTTTAGAATCTCGCTTTCTGAAGGTCGTGAAGGCTGTTGTACACTTAATCGGACACAAATAGCTACCAGTCTGATGCTTCTTGGACTAGAACTTCGTCACGGAAACGCATTACGGGACACCTCCGACAGGCCTCTTGCCGTTTTGACACAATGTTGAATCAATCACTTGCTACTTTCGCCGAACATCGACTAGCTTGTCGCCAGGAAATTGACGTCGCGGCATCAGAAAGACCGATCATTCAGGTGATCGTCATGAAAAAAAATGTCCGGACGGAAGCAGACGCGCGATTGAGCGATCGGATTTCCACGATTTTCTTTTCTAACTACTAATACCTAGTGCAAAATCTGCAGCTTGCCGCTAGACTCTTGCGTGCAGCCGTCGCAGAAGAAGTCCGCGACTCCGAACACTGTTCCCTTGACGCCCCGGTACATGTCCGCCCACAGGGATGCATCACCGGATTCCTCTCCGAAACCCGCCCCCCCGTTGCGATCATCAGCAAAGGCCTTCCCGCCATTACTTCTTGTTAACTCAGTCACTCCACGTCCACGCGGCTTGTGGCTCTCGGAGATAAGATTCATGCTCGTCCCGCTCGAGCGATCGCCGTCCTCTCCGTCCGGAGCGGTCGCGTCGTTCTCGAAGTACAAGGTGCTTTGCCGCGCCGCGTACAGCTCCTCGGGGGTGGACTTGCGCCTCTCGAGCGCCTCGCGCCGTTCCAGCTGGTGTAGGAGGTCTGCCCGATGTCGTACGATTCAGATTGATTTTGTTTTTGATTGTCCGATTCGAACTCCTATATAGTCCACACACCTTCTGAATCTGATCCCTTGCTGGTTCCCTCTATAGATGTAAGAAAGTAAATTCTGAAGCCAAAGTATGCAGCAAAAATATCAATTGACACACCGCACGGCTCGTGCACACCCACTCCTTTAGAACCTTGATACGAACCAGTATCAATGATAAGTACCGGTCGTCGACTCCGTGACCCCCGGGGGCCGCTCCGCTTCGATCTCGACCTTGCGGGCGTTGCCCGCATCCTGCGAAGGCTCCCTCTTGCTCTTCGCGAAAACTTTCAGTCGCGCTTCGAGCGTCTGCGGCTGCTTCGTTTCTTCTGACTTTGCGACTGAGAACTTTGCGGTTGCTGACGTCGACTCACCGCTTCCGGTGACGGCCTTGCCCGCCAAGAGTGCGGACGCGAACGGATCCGCGGACGCGGGTGTCGGCGCCGGTGACGCTCCTGTCCGCACTCCTGCCGTGCTCCCAGAAGGGTCCGAACTCCTGCCGCACGCGTCCTCGAAGCGCGCACAGACCGCGGCCGCGTCCGAAGCGAGCAGCTCCGCCCTCTGCAGAAGAATGGTCTGGCACGCCCCCGCATTGGGCCGGATCTCGTCGCAGAGTTGCGGCGCGAGCAGAATTTTGCTGCGGGCGGCGTCTTGCTCCTGTTCATGTTCAACACCCACTGCTGCTTCGTGTGCTTCCGTCGGGGGGGCTAGAGCGACTTGAACATTGCCAGCACCGACAGCCGCCACCTCCTTCAAGACGACGGCGGTAGCCGGAGTCCACCACGAAGATGCCCAGGCGAAGAAGCTGATACGCATTCCGTACAGCTCCGAAAAGCTTTCGGGCCGCCTGCCCGCCCGCACCGATCAAGAACGCATTCGATATCGGGAAGTTTTTGGCCGCCGCGCCGCTGTCACTCTGTCAGCTAGCGCCGGTGTCACTCTGTCAGCTACGCTATTCTTTTCTAGGAAGAAGCGCTGGTCTTTTCGGGAGCTCTGGAGGTCGTATCTCGAAACTCGTCGACGCTTTGTCCGATACTGTAACGGTCTCGAGGCTGCAAGAGTGCTCATTTTGCTGAAGATTGGTTCGGTCTGATGGACTCTCTCGGACCATTCCTCGCTCGATCATTCCAAAACATCGGTGCGCGCGGGGGCCTCCATCGCTGCTCCACTGCCATTTGGTAACCACGTACGACTTGGGCCTCGATTTTTTTGCGGTTGAAGAAGTGGCGCTGGCGGTTACTTTTGTACAGGAGCCCATGATTAGAGAATGGTCTGTGGATTCCTTCATGTCGGTGGGAGGTGGAGTCTCTTGATGTCTCAGACGGAAATAGAATCTGGTCATAGGAAGTTCTTCTTGAAAATTTTGGCTTCGCTCGGCTACGGTCCCATCCGGGGGGGCCCACCTCCTTCCCCCGAAAATTCCATCCAGAAGCCCTGCTCCGTAGCTACAGGCATTCTTCAGTGGTATCTATCGCGATCTCAGTATCTCAGTTTCTCTCGCGCGTCTACCGAGGAAGTTTGATGTTCAAGCTATATGGATGAAGTAGAAGATTGCTGGCAGTTTTTTCGCGACTGCTCGGGCGCAGAAGATAAGTAGGTTAAAGTAAATCAGAAAGACGGTTCATTCTCAGAAGGCCACAGCTGTGCGAAATGCGGTTCGTTCTCAGAATACCCGATGGTCGGATGGTCGATCAGAGGCCGGATGAAAGAGTTCTTGTTCTGTGGAAGAATACATCTTGATGCGATTAGATACAGTGCGAGCTACAGAAAACTGAAAAAGAAATACGGTTTGAGAATGCCTGGTGAGAAACGTAGAAGTCAGTCGTTCTGTTGGTTTCCTGCTACAATCCGAGCTGATAAAAACATAATCAGGTCGCGACGCCGGCGGTAGCTATCAGGTCTCGAATGCCCACACTACGCTGCTTTCGAAGACCGTATGGCTAGACTGCTTGCCGTCGTACCTCGATTATGCGCTGCAGCCATATTGCCACATAGATGATAGAGAAGTCCGAGCCGAAAATAAAAATGCAGAATGTTCGTCCACCGATGAAGCCACCATGATAACCATCACGGCTTCAGCTATCGCCACTACAGCGCAAGCAAATACGCTATCAATCCAAACTCTCCTGTTTTATGTACTGCCTCGAAAAACGGCCGTAGAAGTACCAGACGATTCTATTACGATCATCTGGGTCGTAAAATACAATCAAACATTAGCTTTTACTTGTGGTCAGAAAGGCGAATAAATGCAGAATCGATACATAAGGGTCAGTAAGATTCGAAAATTGGTTCTTTGATGATTTCGGCCTATTTGCAGCAAATCGATGCTGCGAAGATGCTTCAACAATAAATACGTGTCAAAACCGAGAAGCCATCTCCTGCCTATCTAGGCCCGATTGTCCAAATCCATCCATATTGTGGATGGCGGCCATCCTATCGTAAGTAGGACTCGAAATCAACAATATCCCGGATCCCTTTCGCTAGTATCTCTGCATGCCGCCCGGGCCGCCGTATGCCGGCTGTCCGCCGTACTGCCCCGGGTAGAACGGCTGCTGTCCTGGCGGTCCCATCTTCCCCATCGGTGGTGCTCCCTGTCCCGGCGGCCCCTGACCCGGAAACGACGGCGGTGCGCCCTTCATGCCTGGATTCATCATGTTCGGCGGCGGGGCGCCGGCGAGCGCGCCCGGCCCTTTTCCGTTGCCCCCCGGTCCCGCCTGCGGCGGCATGCCCTTCGGCGGCCCACCCGCACCCATCATCTGGTTCACGTCCTTTCCCGGGCCCCCCTGCGGCGGTCCCTGCTGACCCATCATCTGACCCGGGTTACCCTGCATCCCCTGACCCGGTCCGCCCGGCGGTCCTCCCGGCGGTCCCCCCGGCATTCCCGGACCTCCGGGCGGCCCCTGCGGGTTCTGCGGCTGGTACGGAAGGGCGTACTGCTGCGGGTTGCCCTTGCCGGCGTTCTGATACTGGCTCGGTATGGTGGGGCCAGCTGGTAA
>RXOD01005026.1:0-16395 GCA_005223375.1 Amoebophrya sp. AT5.2 | reverse complement strand
TGTTGTATTTCGTCTCGTATTCGGTCTCTCGTCGCCCAAGAGTGGCACGGCAGGCGGCAGGAGAGGCGTCCCCGACACCGAGTCCATGCCCATTCGCATCAGCAATGAACAACCTGCCACAAATGCCGCCAAAAATGGGTTTTTCACCCCTCTAAAAGGACCACGCGGCCTCGAACGACGTCCTGGCGAAGATCGTGGCGGAGCTGCTCGCGAGCTGGGACGCAAAGCCGGACTACAGCGTGAGCCTCGTGGTTCCGCTGCTGCATAACTCGCGACACGGATGGCTGGACCGCATGTCCGTGAACTGCCTCATACGATCCTTCGAACAGCTCGCGCGCATGGCGCCCATGCGGTACGGACAGTGGCGACGGCGGCTGGGCATCTACTTCACGGGCAGCATGGTGTTCGACTACTCACCGTCACAGTTTCTGAACGCGAACGACTTCGGCGGAGGGGTAGCTCCGGGGCAAAACATGTACGCCGGCGCGCCCCCGCCGTCTTCGTTTGCGCAGCAGCAACAGGAACAGATGCCGCCGTTTCAGCAAAGCATGGGAGGTGGCATGCAACAAGGGCCACCTCCACCGCAGGGCATGCCGGGACAGCAGGGGCCGGGCAACATGCCACCACCGCAGGGGCCGGGCATGATGCCAGGACAGCAGGGGCCGGGCATGCAGGGGCCCCCACCAGGCATGCCGGCACCTCCGCCGCAGCCGCCCATGCCCAAAAAACTGTTCTACCGCGCGCGCTTTTTTCCGATCTACCAGCGTGGCAAGACGGCCATTCAGGGGGCGACCGCACCGCCCAAGGAGCTGCAGGACGCCCCGGACGAACAGCGTGTTCTAGCCCAGACTCGCGACTATGAGTACGCCGTGGGCAGCACCGGGGCACCGCAAACCGCCCTGATCAGCACGGCCGGAGTGCGCGATCTGTACCTCGAAGAGGACAGCATCGAGACGGGACTAAAAATGTCCGGCCAGCCGCTGGTGGAGAAGCTTTTCAAGAAGAGCCTGAAGAGGTTCGTGGACGAGGCGGAGGAACTGGAACTCAGACGCGTGCTGTCTTTTGCGGGACCGCCAGGCATGCCTCCTCCAGGAATGCCTCCGCCAGGGATGCCTCCGCCAGGCATGCCTCCGCCAGGAATGCCTCCGCCAATGGGTGGCATGATGGGCGGAGGACCGCAGCCGATGGGGGGTCCGCCGCAGGGAGCTCCCAGCTCTTCCTTCCTCTCGAGGAGGGTGACGCAGTGGGATCAGCCGATGGAGCAGCGGCTCAGAGGAATGAACGGGGAGGGCTCGTCCGCCGAGACTGCCAGTAGTTGCGAGGGAGATTCTAGTGCTTGCGGCGACAGCTCGAATCCCAGCAGCACCAATACTTCGTCGTCCTGCTGCGGCGGCGACGCGAAGGAGAAGCCACCAGCAATGCCGTATATGGGGCCGCTGGAGGAGGCGCGCGCATTCTTTCGCGAGGAGCTGAAGAAGCGCGACAGGAAGCGCGCCGGCGACCACCTGCTAAAAACACGCGGCATCATGACGCTGTTCCAAGCGCGGCGGAAGGTTTCGACCTTGCCGATGATGTCGGACCGGGACAAAGCCGCCATCCGAAAGTTCAACTCTGCCCAGGAAAATCCGCTGCTGAAGGAAACAAATAGCACGGGAGGAAACGTGAATGTAGACAGTGCGCCGGGCCCGGGGACGGGGAGCAGTACGGAAGAGCAGGGACGAGGTTCAACGAAGGGTAATGAAGAGAATAGCGCACCCTCGCAGGGGGCGGGAAAAAAGACGGGCGGACCGGGAAAAGGTAGCTTCGTGGAACAGTCGCAGGAAGAGGGGCGAAACACCGCCGCGGAGTACGTTGAACGCGCCTTGGGCAGGGGTTCATATTCACTGTCGGGCTCCGGAGCATTTTCGCCCCGGTCGACGGAGCCATACGTTTCAGGCGGCAAAGACGGTACGAAATACCAAGTCGAGGGCGCGGAACTAGCGGAAGCTGCTCGCTCACCGTCGGCGCACACGCTTGCCTACGCCGATGCTCCTGCTGACAGCAGCCGAGCTCGCAGTGTACGTGGTGTTCGTGGTGCCCGCGAAGTCTACGTCGATACTGCAAGAATGAATGACAGAGCTGCTCTCAAGGTGGACGAGGCCGAATCGAGGCAGCTTTTTTACGGCAAGGAGGACCAGGAACGAGCATCGGCACAGACCTTCACAGAGGCGTCGGAGCCCAAAAACTCCATTCCTTGTTGTGCGGACGGTCTTAGTGCCGCTGCGGGCGCACCATCCAACGAAAACGCGAGACGTGCGGTGGACACCAAATCCCCCACCGTAAATGGGTTAGCGCCTGATCCGGATGCAGAACGAGATCCCGTGCCCGCGACGGCGATCATGACGGACCGTAAAACGGGAGCACAAACGGGTTCAGAAAATCCTGGTGTTTCTTCACTGCCGAGGACGCCGGAGGCGATGGTTGGCGGCCAGGTAACCGAAGGTTTGCCGGCGCCTGTGGCAACATCACCGCCTCCACGCCCAACTATGACAGCGGTTGAGGCAGTGCAGGACAGTCCACTACGGGAGGAGGACGACCACGAACACGAATCCACCTCAACACTACAACAGAGAGCGGAGCAGATGCCGATGGGCGGCGGTGGATTTCCGACGCAGCAGGGGCAAGGGCCGATGGGCGGCGGGGGTCCGCCTCCGCAGCAAATGCCCCCGATGGGCGGTGGCGGCTTTCCAGCCCAACCCAATGGTATGTTCGGTAATCAAAATCAGCAACAGATGCCGCCGATGGGCGGCAGTAGAGGCTTTCCACCCCAATCCAACGGCATGTCCGGCATGCCCCAGCAGCAGCCCCAATCTTTCATGCCGCCGCAGCGCACGGTCGTCGACGTACTGAACTCCGTTGCGGACCTGAACACGCAGCACCTCGCCGAGATGACGGGCCTGGACCTGTCCGAGCCGTCGGTGCGGATGGCCGGGGGGTGGTTCAACCTCGTTCGGCAGGAGAAGTTCTCGCAGCTCCTGAATTACATGCAGACGGAGAAGGTCGTGACGCAGCAGGGGGAGCAGGACCGCTTCGCGATGCGGGTCGCCCTCGGACAGGCGCACATGCTGTTCAAGAAACAGGTGTTGGCGCACGCGTCGCCGTCGGGGGCAGCGGCGCTCGCACAAGAGGGGTACAAACTTCGGCTGCCGCACGCTACCACGTTCGACCCCGGGTACGCGTCGGGCAAGCCGGGCGGGGGCGCGCAGGTCGACATCCGGGGGCACCCGGAAGTGCAACTGGGGGTCGAGGGCCCGTTCACAGCAGGCCTGGACCAGCCGAACGCGGAACTCGAGGCGCAGGGGTTGTTCCCGCCGAACAACGACGCGCGGTGGTTGCCGCGACCAAGGAAGCGCACGGGGACGCAGCGCTCAATTCTGGAACAACAGCAGGAACTGGCCTATCAACGCTCGCCGCGGCACTCCTATGCACCACCGCCGGGGAAAAATGTGAATCCCGCGGCAATGGTACCTCCCGCTCCCACGCAGCAACAACAGTACGCCGCAACGCAGCCGGGCTACACCGCCGCAAGTGGACCGAACCCCTATGCGGGACCGGTCAACGCGATGCCGTCCTCTCCTGGCGCGCCGGCTTACGGCCAAACCTCGTTTACGGAACGGGAAAAAATCCGAATGGAAGTGGAAGGTTCATCAGAGCGAGACGCCCCCGAAAAAGTTTCGGTCGTCGACGTGGAGGACCGCCATGGTGCCGGGATAGACGCCGAGCTGGGGCCTCTGAGCGGTGAAGAGGAGCAGCCTCATACTTCCGGTTCCGACGCAGGATCGACTTTTGTGGAAGCGGATAGCCGCGAAAGCAGAATAGAGGTTGGAGACAGCTTCTATGGTGATCAAGAGGCTCCCCCGTCTTCGAGTTTGCCTTCCACAGTGCCCCCCCAAGCGAAGCCACAGGTCGATGGAAGGAGAGCAGACGGGGGCTACGAAGCTTTTTTTTCCTCCGCGGCCGACGTGGAGCGCACTCCGGGCGGTATCGTGATCCTGCATCGCGCGCCCAATAGTTTCCTGCAGCAGAGGGCCGACCCGCAACAGCAGGCTACTTTGCAAAAGCACGGAAATCACGCGGCGCAGCCCTCTCCGCTCCCGCCTGTGTACGTGATGGCGCTTCAAGACGTACGGAGTAGTGACGACCTGAAAAAACTGGAAATCCACGGAGGCCTGTTCCACTACCACCGCGGGTTCTTCGACTACAGTATGGACGAGTCGGCTTTGAAGGAAACACGCGAGTTGCTCGACAAATTGCAACCGTGGAACGACTGGGAAGAAGCGCCGGGGTTCTACGAGCGCAGGTCGCAGACACTGCCAGAGTCAATCGCGTCACGACTCAACAGGTAGAGGAGCACGAAAAGCGGTGACTCATTCGATTCATTTCGATTTGCTCCTTTGAATTAGAGTGAGAAGATTTTGCTCGTCGACAGACGGAGAGTAAATGTGTGAGCGTGTGTCCCCATTATACATAACTTTGAGCTTCAGCTAGGTTTTGAATGATTTTATTAGATGATGGAAATGGAAATGCAAATGGATATGGAAGGATGATGCACTTCTCGTGACGAAGTAGATGCAGTCGGAACAAATACAAAGATAGGTCTGCCCTCTGTACAAACACAAAGCCGCCAAAAAATTTGTTGAAGAAACCGTTTTGGAATTGAGTTCATCCCGCTAATATCTTGCAACTATTTAATACGACACTACTCTGTCACTCCTGTCTTGTTTGTACGAGTCATTTATTGAAACTCTTGCTACATGGCTACTACGACGACGTACGTACTACTACTAGGCACCAAAGGTCATCGTGGCGCCATGTAGATGTACATTACCTGAAAGTTTTGCGCCACGCACGATGACGATGTAAATGTCCCAGCACCAGATGTGTTTTGTCGCAGATTCCTTGCAAATTTATGGCAAATTACAGCAGTATGAGTATCTACCCTTTATGAGTTTTGGAATATGATCATGTACTAGGCTACCAGCCACTGCCTCGCGCTCGTGATTGCGACATTCGCGGGGCTAGTCGTGACGTTCGTGTCAAAAATGCTTCGTTTGAACGATCAAGATGCAAGAAATACAACCGCGGCTGTAGCGGAATTTCGTCACGATGTATAACTGTTGTAGATGATGAAGTTGACGAACAAGATCAAATTTCCGCGGCGTCGAAACGGAGCGACAATGCAAGCCACTGAGAGGGGCTGCGTTCTTTCGGTTTCCAGCGTTTCCAGAACCGACCGACGGAGCTGCGCTGTGTCAAAAAGAAAACGAGCTTCCAAGGCAGTGCTGTTGAAGGAACGGCACCCATGTCAACGTTTGTGGAGTTGCACGAGTTTCCAGGCGGGTCATCGTGACCGTGAAGAGCTAGAGCGTCAGTTGTATCATTATCAATTACTGTTAGAGTTAGACTTAGATATGAGTTTTGCGTTCTTTGCTTTCGGTTTCGACCGGTTTGATCCAGCGAGGGAGGGCAGCGAGAAAGGGAGTGAGGCCGAAGTTCGGCGTACGAGAATGCTTTCGTACAATTAGAATCGCGCTCAATGACGGTCATGGCTTGTCGTGTAGCTGTAGTAACCCTCCATGATCGCATCAGACAGAGAAGCGGCAAGCGCGCCAGCGAGCTGGGCTCATTGAAAGCGAATCAACGGATCTCGAAGTAGTCGAAACCATTTTCTATCGATACGTACAAAGATAGAACGAACCGTACCAAGATAGACCGAAACGCAATATTATGAAGCCGCGCCCTCGCGATCTTGAGGTGGAGACAGGAGAGGCCTCGCGGTCCGCGCCGGCCACGACCGGCGGCGAGCAACCCACCGAACAAAGCCAGTCGGGTGGTTTCGGTGCGTTCTTCAGCTCTACGGTCGGAATGCTCTTCGGAACTCGAGCACCCGGGGAAGGCGAACAGGAGACGGCGCCAAAAATCAACGATGGTAAGTCAATGCATAAGCTGATGTCTGAACAAGAACAATTGAGGCGCAACAGTATGAGTGAGTCGTTTATTCTGACGTTTTAAAAATGGCGTTCTCTTTAAATCGGTCGTAAGATCAAAATGGGTAAGCGAGCTGCTAACGCTTGGCCCGTCTCTTTTTCACCCACCACCATCCCCAATCACCGCCTAGCGGGCGCGCTCTTCGCAGAAGCTCCCGCTCGGTCTTTGCTCTGAATCAATCAAGCAGACCTCCTTCTGCTGCTCGGACACGCGACAGCATGTTCTTTATCTATCTGCCAGGTTGCCGTTCAAGATGTCGACGTCTTCGTCTAGTTTATCCGATGACGAAGGGCACTACGCCCGGGACGTAGCCGCTTTCCACAAAATCCTCTGTAGAAAGCTTAAGGCGTTCGTGCGGTTTAAAGAGAGTTTTTTAAAGTTGTTTAAAAGTAGTAACCACTGGGCGGATTCCGGTTCATCAGGTTCGTCTGCGAGTAGCATGGGTTCCTCTTTTCACGACGCCGAGGACGAGGAGCCTCTTCGCACTGCCTCCGTCCCATCGAGTCCGTCGAAGAGCAGTGGCGCGGGAGCTGTCATTACCGACGTGGACGCCCCTCTGACCGCCCCTGCTGCTGCGGGCGCCACCATGCGCGATCTGGACTTATCGCTCACTGTGCCAGCGTCCTCTTCGCCAGAAGGCGGAATTGCAGGAGCTGCGCCTGGCGCCCCGGGCGTGGTTTCTATCGGCGACGATCTGCAACGGAACTCGCCGATGAGAAGAAAGGCTGGAGGCGGGGCAGCATCGCCTCAGGGCCTTCGCGGTAATCAGCATAGCTCGCTGAGGCCAGGCGAAGCAGGCCGTGGCTTGTTTTCTCCCACAGGCAGGAGCGGTCCGGCACCAGCCTCATCTTCGTCTTCAAGCAACGCCCCTCCCACGACGCAGCAACAGCGCAAGAGCCTGCAAATCTCTACGTCGTTTTCCACATCAGAGTCGGCGATGACGTCGCGCTCGACACCGTTCTCTCACGGAGGCCTGGTTACGGCGCCTGCTGCGGCTTCATCATCCCCGTCGCGAGTTCGCGGCGGCAAGCACACGGGGTCCACAGATCCACCGGCATCGTCCGCAGACTGGACGAACGCTGCGATCGCGGTGCGGATTATGGAGGACCTCTACCCGAAAGCCGCCCTGGAGAAAGACGAACACAGCCTGAGCACCTTCAAGACCGAGTTGAATAACATCGACCTGCTTGACGTGTACGAAAAAACCCCCGGGGCAAAAGCGGACTCGTTCACCTCGTTCCGCGAAAATCTGATTCGAGCGATGATCCACAGCAGGTTCGGAAGCCCGCTGGGGAAAACAAGGATGTCGAACTCCGTAGACGAGGGGGATCCACTCGACCAAACGACACGAACGGTGCGGGACGTATTCGACGAGACAGGGGAATGGCAATGGCCGGTGTATCGGGTACGGAAAATTTGTTCCGAGAAAGCATTCATTGATTGAATCGATGATGTTGAAAATAAGCGCTTGTTTTTAAGCATCTCCCTGAGAAGGCTGTTTACGTATCCGCAAAATTTTCAGCTCAAAACGAAACAGCCACGCAGCGGCGGCAGCCCCCTGCTAGGGATATCAAGTATCGCGGAAAACCGTCCGGAAGGTGCCGCTTCAAGTGGCGTTGCCGCAACTGGTGCAAGCATCCAGCCGCAGGAGTTACTACCGCTCGAACCGTTTCCGTCAGAACAGTTTCAAGCAGTTGCGATGCAGCTTTACGGTGATCCCTTCATCACTCCGAACGCGCAGGGAACCGGAACGAATCATCAGAGCGAGCAAGGCGGACTATTCGGGCCGTGGGATAGCAGCAGCAGCGCGGTGCTGGGACAGTTACCCAATGCCAATCAGGCACGGGGGCCAGCGCCAGCGTGGCCGATACAGGACCCGTACGGTGGAAAATACGTGTCCTATGACGGTGGCAACCAGCAAACGATTTCAGGATACGAACCGGCGGTCGGGAGCTCGATTAACCCGCCAATACCAGGTAGTGACACTGACGAGCTAGTGGGCTGAGTAGTTCGTTGTTGTACTTCATTGACGTCGGCCAAAAGCAAAAGAAAAGCAAAACTACGTAGTTTGAAGTGAAGGTACTCGTGTCGAAAAATGTCGAAACCAATGCAGGAGCAAAAGAACTGCTCCGCATGATCTTACTTCGTCACACAGCCAACCTGAGCCAAGACTACGTTGGCTACGCGTCTAAGGAGCTGTCGGGCCTGAATAGTCGTTACAACGCAGCGCCAACGGCAGCCGCATCCGGATACTCCTCTCAAGTTGGGTCCTCTCCCGCCAGTCGAACCGTTCTGTCGCTGGACAAGCTCCTTCCCGAATTGCGAAAGGCCTACGCTCCTGCGAACGAGATCGAGATACATCCCGACATGGAGGCCGACCCCGAGTCCCTGCTGGTCTTCGTGGGCAAGAAGCGAAAACGAAAGAGGAAACGGCGCTCGCGCAAGAGCAGAGGCGGCGACGCCGGCGACGAAGCAGCCGAGGCTGGCGACGATCTTTCGGACGTCGCGGAAGAGGAGGACGAGGAGGACAGCCCCGTGAAAGAGATTGGGCTGGCAAAAGACATCGTGCCCAAAGTTGTCGGCGCCGGGAGCGGACCGCGGTCGGGAACTGGTGTTGACGCGGGACGTCGCGTGAGAGAGCACCAGATCGACTCTCTTCCTGCAGGAGCTTCGTCGTCCGCAACAACATCATCAACAACGCTAAACAAAGCGACTACGTCATCGGCCTCCTCTCTGGAGAAGGCCGCTCGCGGACCGGCCTCTGCTGCGCCTACGACTTCCCCGCTTGGACACGGTGGAAGTAGCAGTGCGCAAGAACAACTACAAGGCAGAGCCTCGTCATCAGCGGCTGCGTCATCTGGCTCCTCTTACAAGGGCAAGGGGGGAGCAACAGAACAGCAGCACGGGAGTGCAAAAGGCGGTAGCGTTAGCGCGGCTCTTGCTTACGCACAGCCACCAGGGCAAAGAATGAGCGGCGGCACCCCGCCTGGACACGGTGGAGGTGCACATCTTCAAAAGGGGATGGGCGGCAAAGAGAGAGCCTGGGAAAACACTTCCTACGCTGGCGCATACGCGGCTCGCGAACACGAGAATCCGTCGTGGCAAAACAGTGGCTGGCGGTCATCCTCCTCTTCTGCCGGCGCTGGTCCTAAGGGTAAGACGTACGGCCTCCAGTCCCAGTACAGCAACAGCGCAGGCTCCTACAACGACCATTACACCAACACGTACCCGCCAACTAGTCACGCCCACCAGATGAAAGGCGACTCTTATGGCAGGCATCCGTCGCTGCAGCAGAGTAGTGGTTCTGCTTACGACCCCAGCTATAGTGGCGGCAAGATGTCGAAGGGTGGCAAACAAGGCGAGACGAGCGAAGCTGGCGGGAAAGCAAAAGGATCGTGGAGGCCGTCGGGGTGGCAGTAGTGCGGGCCCTCTTTTTGATTGCGGTTCCTCGTGGTCGGGATGTCGTATCTTTGGAAATCCAGCAGCCCCCCGCGCCCGCCAACGCAAAGTGCGTTTTTTTGCCACAACGAACCACACACATTTTTTATATCATTCTGGTTTATCGTTATTCTACATCTACTTTCTTACTTTTGCGAGTGCGTCGCTCTCTTTAAGCAGATACTGGCTACGTCATGCAGCTTGCAGAAGGTGGAAACACCAAGTGGAAAATATGCTTCAGTGGACGAGCAGGCGGCAAGACTGCCATTCTTGCTACGACAACGACTGCTATAAGCAGGATGATGATGAAGAAGAAAAAGACAGGAACAGCAGGAAGCCATGCGCTCCTGTCGTCCGTTGATCCATTTATGCCGTTCAGAGCACGGATCATCAGCTTGCGCTGCCGCTGTCAGCTCACGAACTTGTTTGTGAACGCGAGACCACAGGTTTGAGTCGCATGGTCATAGCCTCATATTCGTGCCACTAGAATAAAAGCACACCAGAACGAGAATTTAACTCGAGGAGAGGTTTTGAATTTGAGCATCAAGATCAACCTACCTAAGTGGCATCCCATCGAAAGCATGGAGATGGATCCGGTTCCCGCTCAACAAGAGCCGCTCTATTTCCGCCGTGAGATGAACGGCGACTTGTTCGCTTTTAGCGACGAGCTGCTCGCTGCGGTGATCGAACACCCTGAAGATGCCGCCCGTCTGATCGCCGTGCGCGATCTCAAGGAGGAGATCGCGCGGCGATGGCGGGACATCGGGTGCACCAACAAAATCGTCGCAGAGAGCCAGGTGTTTTTGGTTGGCACGCCCGACGTCGCAGGCATGGTGGACGGCGACGCTTTGAAGGTTACGCTCGGCGACAACTTACTCATACCCGTCCAATACTTTAGGGCCGGAGGTGCCGCGATAGAGGGCGTTGGCTTCGTGATCAGATACTTCGAGCCGTTCACTGCCCGGGAGACGCTCGACGCCGCATGCCGCTGTATGGTGCGCGGTATGCGACCGGGCGCAAAAACGAGCGAGCGGAAGGCGCTGGCAGATTTGCAGGAAAAGCATGGCCCAATACGACACTGGGATGTCTCCGCCATTGCCGACCTATCGAGTCTGTTCGAGCATACACAGACGCACCACTTTAACCCGGATATTTCCGCTTGGAAAACAAGGGGAGTCGAGAACATGGCCAGCATGTTCGCAGGAAGCAGGGGCTTTAACTGCGATCTGAACGAGTGGGATGTCTCCAGCGTAACAACCATGGAGAAGATGTTCGCTCACTGCACTGCCTTCAATTCGCCACTCGATAAGTGGGCTACTGGCGCCTGCAAGAACATGCGGGGCATGTTTTACCTGTGCAGGAGCTTCAGTCAGAGCCTCCAGTGGGATTGCTCATCTTGCAGAACGATGTTCGAGATGTTCACCGCTTGCGGGGGCTTCAATGGCGGCACACGGCTGGACTTCCGAAACACGGGCATGGTGCGCGACGTGCAGGGCATGTTTCGAGATTGCCGCGGCTTTTCCCAGTGGTCGTGCGTGTTTGAGTGGGATCTGAGTGCGGTGGAGGCGTACAACAACATGTTCTTCGACTGCGACCCGCTGATGAATGATTATGAAGGCGCAGTCGAGAAATTCCTGGCAGCAGGCTGGGACCGGCGCCGGATTTTGTCCGCAGCTCCAGACTTGTACCGGGAATCGGCGCCGCAGGAAGGAGAGGATGAGCTGCTCATTCCGATTTTCTAATATCGCAAACGCAAGCCACAGGTGCCATCACGATAGGGGACCGGTCCTGCAGGCGATTCGGCGGATAGATCTTCGTCCTATCCTGTCAGGATAGCGATAGACGAAGACGTGCTCCCGGAATTCCGGGGGGAGTGCTCGTTTCGGAACCCGATGGAGCGGCTCATACTTCCCTGCGGTGCTCCTCGAGCTGACCCGCAAACTACAGTCGGAGGTGTGGCGGATATCGTAGCGTGTATCTTCTGTGACCACACAGAAGATGCTGTGGGTGAGTTTTCTTTTTCTGGAAGGACTAGCATCAAACGCAATTAAGTATGTCAGACGACCACGACAATGACTACAGTCGCCGCGACGCGTAGCATGACATGTCGAAACATAAACAACCCGATCTGCCACAGGAAGACATGCACTGGCTCTGCAAGCAGGAGGCGCGGCACGCGCACAAGGATGTGGAAAGCGTCCTTCCAATTTACTATACTAACTTATGTTCTTCAACATCAACTTCAGGTGGAGGTTCGTTATCGTCAGATGAATCAGACTCTCTCTGAACTTCAGAGAGCACGACTGTCATTTCTTGTTGCCGTAGCAAATCCAGTCTCTCTACTTGTATGTAAGTATGAAGGAGTGGTCTTTCGCTTTGGTTCGCGAGCATGTGGGTGATCATGAGAGGTGATGAAGAGTTCTGCGGCCGGAGGTGGGGTTGGCGAAAACAGAAAGCCTCAGCGAACTCTATTCACGGATGAAGAAGAAGATGGTCGAGGTCGCTCTACATCTACTGAATCTTTCCGCACGCGCACTCGCTTCCACCCATGCAAGCGCGTTCGTGCACTCCGATGAAATAGGTTCAACTTCCTTCCACCCTTCGCTTGGGGGTCCTCCCAGGTCCGATCTTCTTCATTCAGGAGGTTGCACCGAACAAGGTGGGAACCGAACGCACCGGCGTCCTCGACCAGCAACATGTTGACTGCCGCCTGTTGGTTTGGACAGCTGCGTGGTTTCGTGGATGACACGAACGGGTTTGGGCAGCACCTCCGCGCCAATCTGCGCGCCAACGTTATAGAGGACTTTCGAAACGGCTTTGGCGGGGCAGTGCATAGCTTTTTCGTGGTTTCACTGCAAAACAGCGTGGCCAAGCACCAGGATCGCGACCGCAGTCTAGAGCACGCCGACATCCCAACAACCGTGATAGACGAGGTCTTCACCGCAGGGACGGCCTGGAACCCGAAGAGCCTGATTTTGTACGACGCAGAGGACCGGTTTGTTCGCTGGCAGACGGACTTCTCGAGAGCTGGTGGCGGCACGTCGCACGAAGTGACATGCGCAGAGGACGGGGGCGTCGACTTGCAACATCGGCCAGACGGAGAAGGTTCTCACCACGGGCGGGAAGACTTTTCTCGGCCACGAAGATCTCTGATCTCGAGAAGGCGAATTCCCGCCCTCACAAACGAAAGAACGGACGCTAGCGGCGACCATAATGATCCTCGGGTGGACGCGTCAACCTCCTCATGGCGGCCTCCGTGCCGGACCGGCTGTCGTAAATGGCCGACGACGTTCTGCGCCCCGGATGCGACATCCATTTGGTCATCGGAGAAACGTATTTGTGCTTGGCAGGGCCAATGGCTTAAGAATGACATCTGCCTTGACTCGCTTCGCCACTACGAGTTCAAGACTGGTACGCGCTACGATTGGATACTGCGCCTGCGCACAGACTACGTGTGGCCCCTGCCGTTGTCGAGCTCATGGCACGCACGGCAGTTCGTGCAGCAAAGTTCCTGGGGCTCGTCTAGATCGTCTTCATGTACCGCTGCAGATGCGCCGGAAGCTGCAAACAAGGCAAAAAATGCGGTATTGACATCCGTGGGCATCGTGACCCGCAGCCGAGACGGAATTCCAGACGTCTTCGCAATGATGCCCGGTCCGGCGACGTCTTCGGTGGCGGCGCATGCTTTCTTCTACGTGTATCGAGAATTCGAGGAACTCTGCTTGAACGAGCAGCCGAGGTTGCACACCGAATCAGATTTTAATGAGTCTTCTCCGCTCGCGGCAGACGAGAAAGCAGAGCCTTCGGGAGAAGCCTGCCACGTCTGTACAGAACTGGCGACGGAAGCGGAGCGATCGCGCAGGAGGCTGAAGCGATGGAATGTCACTTTCACGAATTTCAGCGGCGTTGCATCTTCTACGCTGTCCGAAAGGACGATACTCGTCGATGAGTCGAACTTCGGAATGGACGACGGCAGTACATTGCTCGCAAACCGAATCATTTCTCCGCACCTTTTCTCCGTCCGGATCCTGACCGCGCCACTGTTCTTTCTCAAAACGGATCGTCTGTCCTGTAACACTTTGGCCGAAAAGTGCGAGCGGACAGTGTCGTTGGGGCTAACACGCGAAGACTGCCACTATCTGCTGCGGAATGCGATTTTTCCCCACTGCAGGAACGAAGGCGCTGGATCCGAGGCGAACCTGGCGAACATGAGCAGAACTTTCGCGGCAGCGTCAATGCTCGTGAAAGCAGGAGATCTTCCCAAGCAAACCACCCCGAGTACGCCCACAACCTCTACGCAAGTTCAAGTGTCCACGCCGCCTTTCGTGGAGAAAACGCTCGAGGTTCTTCGCGAGCGATTGAATCCGACCGACGAGGACGATGGACTCGCAGTTCCCTGCAGTTACAACCGCGCAACGGCTGTTACGGCAGTCACCGACGTCGACAACATCGCGACCAACCGCCGCAAAGTGGCAAAGGTTGGAAGATCTGCGGTTCCGCACTGGCTGTTCTCCGCTTTCCCGCTGGCGACGCTGGAAACCTTGCCGGCGTTTTCCAAGGAAAACATGTGGAACGCGTGGGCGGGATTCATCACCCTCATCGAGGTGATTGGAGCCATCGTTTCCGCACTGTACTACCGGCCTGCGCAGCCGTTCTTGCTGGTGGAGAACACGAAGGAGGGCGGTGGTAAATGGACGGCCTTCGCCAAGCAGTTTTTGCAGCGCTTTTTCCCGCAGAGGGCGCGGGAGAACGCGTTCTTTTCCAATAGCACAGCAACCTTCAAGTACTTGCAGCGGAAGATGATGCCAAGTAGCAGAAACAACGTCGTGATCGACTTGATCATCACCGACGAGGATGCAGCAAACATTAAACTACCAGCGAAGACGGTGTCGTATCTGCACTCGGGGCACAAAACCCTGGAGGAGAAGCGAGAGCTGCAGGTGAGGAGATACCTGTACGTCGACACGGAAGCTGCGGATGGTCGAGGTCGCAACGAGGGCCTCGTTGGAGCACAGTTGAAGCTCCTCAGCGAGAAGCTCCTTCCGTCCACAGACGCAGCATCGAGCCCCGAATTCCGCGCCACATGGAGCATTCAGAGCGCAGACAGCTGGACGCCTTTCGGAGCCGTTTTCAAGCAACGCGACGCCTTCAGCGAGCGGACAAGGGAAAACGTTGTAGTTCCTGTTGTGCAGGGCTACGTGAGCCGTACCTGGCCCACGCTTGATTTGATGAATCTACACCACCCTTGGCGGGCAAGGGAAGACTGCTTGAAGCGCTGAGCAGCAAAAAGTAAAGCGAGGATACAGATACAGAACGGCAGCCAGCGGAAGCGGAGAAAATCGATAATATCATGCTTGCAACGATTACGATAACGAAGTGCAACGAAGCAGCGATACCAAAGCAATTGCTTTTGCAGTTCTGCCTGGCAGAGCCTCAGAGCCTCAGCCCGAGGCAGAAATTGAACCGAGTGGGGATGTGCCATTCAGAAGTACTGTTACCATCTTCAGTAGATGTAGAATCAAATGACCAGCAGAACGCCAACGCAAGTAACAGACAGGGCGACCAGCAGCGACGAATGTGCGACTTCAAGTTTACCAAAGCAACAGTGAAGAACAAAGGCGAGGGTTATTCCATGGCGACGTTTGGGTTTGTCGAGCCGGGCAGCGCGACCGCGAGGCGTGCGTAATGCGCATCGATACTAGCAGTCGGCGGGTTGTCATTGTCTCCAAAACGGCATACGCCAGCGAAGACGAGAGCGCAAAATTAGCGTAAATCTAAATTTGAGAGGCAGGAAGCGCCGAAGTGCGAGCGACGGCGACGAGAGTACACTCAAAGCGGGACGTGATTGGAGAGATTTTTTCAAAAGAGGAGGCTGCACATGTTCGCAGAGGGCTACACAGGACCACCATCGTCTGTTGGTGATCCTGTGTTTCGAATGGTCTGCTCAAAAATGGCTTGAAAAAATACTCCACTCCATCAAAAGATGCCTTCGTTCGGAATTTCGTCAAAAGCGACAAAACCCGGGATGAAGAAAGCTGACAAAATCGCGACCGAAAGTGACTCCGATGAAGAGCCTGCTTTTGGCGTTCCAGCGCCGCTGCCAAAACGGGAACAATGTACTATAGGCTATGCTTGTGCGCTTTATGTTTGTTTTGTCTTCGCTGTCCACCTAGTCCTCGCAGGAGCATGAGCTGATCATGCGCAGAAGTTGTAGTGGAACCGCTGCGATGAAACCAAAACGGTGTTGTTCTGACAGAACATCTCGCGTGGCCTTTGCAAACGCATTGCCAAAAGCTACTCTTCTAAATAAAAACGCACACGCCCCCAGCCCAAGACCTTCCCGGGAACAAACAAGGCAAAACCGCAGAGGCGGCGAAGAAGGCTGCGCCCGTTGCTTCGATGCGGTTTGCCGCGCCGCCGCGCGGCGGCCTCTCGAGTATCAAAGAGGACACAATCTCAGAGCGCATTTCTGCACCCCAGGGAAGCAGTTCCTCCAGCAGCCTGGCTAAATCTGCGAGCTATGGAACGAACGGAGCCGGGAAAAATGCCAACACTGCTGCGCCAACTTCGAGTTCCACCAGCCAGCCGGGGGCAGGATCTTCCGGAGCGAGTGGGGGCGCGGCTGCCGCTGGAGCCTCCGCCGGTACCTCCACTACGAAAGTGCTGCCCAAGGTGTCCTCCTTGCTGCCCTCCTTTCTGCGGAATAAGAAGGCCACGCCTGCTATGGCGATTTTTTCTACTTCACTTGGAACTACTTTAAAAAAATTCGAACCCGGAAGCCCGGCGGAAGATGATGCAGCAGCTGGGTGGCTTCTGCTTGCATGGGAGGGCAAGCTGCCTTTGGGGATGGGGGTCAAAGATGGGGATTGGAAGAACCGTTCCGGAACCCCCTCCGACATGCCCCTCCAAGCCGCGACGTTCTGAAGCCCA
>RXOD01005025.1:0-16411 GCA_005223375.1 Amoebophrya sp. AT5.2 | reverse complement strand
TGCCAAAACTATGACTTTGTATCTATCCGACGCAGCCTGGTTCGGTGCTCCCCGGCCCACATTCGTCCCGTTTTCACAAAGTACTAGACGACAATGCTTGACGACTGCAGGTGAATGACTACAGTCCGTTTTGGTCGCGCGAGTACGACCTCGAGTGTGAGGAGTCTGTGCGGGGCATTTTCCACTTCCTCGGCGTGCAGCGCGTGATTTCGGGCCACACCCCCCAGGCGTCGGGGCGGATCGGCATCGGCTGCGAGAAGCGGCTCATCCTCGCCGACACGGCTATGTCGAAGGCGTACCGCACCGCTTTCCCCGCCGGCCGAACCAGCTTTCTCACGGTTGAAACCTTGGAGGAGGACGAGCAGCTGCGGCGCGGACGAGGGGGATGGGGAGGCAGTGGGAGTGCTGGTGTGGGGGCCGAACCCAAAGTTGTAAAAGGAACTGTCGAAGGAGTACGACAGCAGAAAGGAGCAGCGGTGTCAGTGCGAGTGAACGGGAAAAAGTACCATCAGCAGGTCCGGGCGCACTACGCGGATAAGGTCCTCGAGCTTACCGACGATGAGATCGCGGCTGACGCCGTCGCCATGTGGCCCTCCGTCAAGGCCAAGGGCAAAACCGCTGCAGACGAGAACAGTAACGCGGCAGGAGCGCCTACACGACGACCAGGAGGTGCCACGACCCGGTGGCAGGAAGGGGCGACGAAGGCAGGGGAAGCGGCTGGCAGTAGCGGTGGGTTGTTCGGCGCAGTGGGGAACTTCTTCTCGCAGCTGCTGACGAGCAACCCCGTCGGCGCGTCGTCCGCAGGGGGCGGAAGCAGCAGCGGAACGTCGTTGTTGCGGGCCCTGTTGCTGTTGACAGTGCTGTTAGTGATGCTACTGGTGTGCCGCGCGTGGCCGGGCCGGCGGGGGATAGGCGCAGGCATCTGCTCCAGCTGCTACTACATGTGGAAAACGCGAACGCCGCGCTTGGTGGTGTAGCGGGGAAGGACGTACGCACATGTAGGCGGGTTTCGCCAACATGTCGACGAAGGAAGCGAAGAGATCTTGTTTAAATTTCCTCGATCGTCCTTCACTCATGAACATGCTTGGTTTTATTCCTTGTCTCGTCGTGCTCCGCGAGAATGTATGCGCGCCTGCATTCGACTGAGGATGGACGGACTCAAGATTTGATTCTTGCCCGCCAGGCAAGTTGATTATTGTTTCGAAAACTGTAAGTAAAGTATTGGTAACAGAGAGGGCTTATTGAAGACTCCACCTGTTACCGGCTTCGGTACGTAGATAAAGGAGCAGGTAGTCGTGCACGTGCCCGCTATTGCGCGAGACCGACCAGTTTCAAAGGCGGTGCATACCTGCACGAGGACAGCCAAACCCAGCGGCCTTTCGTGCTTTTTTTTGGTCGGACGCCGCAAGATAGTCGTAGCGTTTCAAGAACCGTCGCCCATGTTAAATTTTTTTCGCCACTACTTCTTCCACGAAGAGAATTTTGAGTGCGCGCGGCTGGGTAGTCCTCTAAGACTGAGCCTTACAGCAGCCTGCAGTTAGATACCATTTTGGACATAACATCACCATCACCAACGCGTTTAATTCACGCTGTCTAAAACGTGAAAAATAGTGGACATATCAAACAAGGCAGACAGGAGCATCGGTATCAGCGCGGGACAGGCCCGAAGTGACTCCGCTCGTAGCTGAAGGTGGACAACATCGTCATCGGCAAACTACCGAATCTTGGCAATCGACAAGGCTCATAATTGCGACATCGGCAAGGGCGAGCCAGCGCGATGTTGAAGGCCTCCTCCTCTTTGGATGCTCGCGATCAGCAGCGGTCGCAAGCTCCTAATGCCGCGGCCGTCACTACCTCCGGCCAATCGTCGAAGATTGCCATTTACGTTTTCGACGAGACCACGGGCTCCTCCCGCAACTTCCACTGCAGACAGGACGTTCTTCTGCAGCACATGAAGTACTTCTGCTCGTATCTGCAGCCGCCTGCGGTAACCGGGGCTTCGGGCGGTGGAAACACAAATAATCTGCAGGATGTGGAGATCAGCGTGCACTGTGACATTGGGGTCTTCGCCTGGCTGGTGCGGTACATGGAAAACCCCGGACACCAAATCGCGAAGATGACTGCGAACAACGTGGTCTCGATTCTCATCTCCGCTGATTTCCTTCAGATGGACGTGCTGGTGGATGAATGCCTCAATTTCCTCACGGGGGGAAAGATTACGGCGGATGTTGATGAAGAGGGCGGACTCGTGGCGGGGAGTAGTGCGGAAGCGGGGACGTCGTCGTCATCGAGTAGCCCGCGGAGAGGAAGTGCGGAAGACCGGCGGCTCCTGAAGCAATTGGATCAGGTGGGTATGCGGTAGCGTGGTTTGGCTTCATCTCGGGATCGATTATGAAAAACCAAAGAATTATCCTGTGTTAAGTAAAAGCAGGCCGCGCATCCGTGCAGCGCAACATCGATCAAACCAACGAGGCCGCCACTCAATCATTAAATGACAAAGGTCCTTGCCCTTCCCATCGACTTGAATTGCCTCAACCCTTCGCTGCTGGCCAGCCTTGCCGACCGGCTTTCTCCCGAGCAGCTGGAGGATCTGCGCGATGAGGGCGACAAGCTCGTTTCAAAGCTGTACGAGATCCATCTGGACCGGCTGCTGGAGCAGTTTTCCCCCACCCTGGACCGCTGCGTCTTCTGCAAGCAGCTGTTCTTCTCGAAGTCCACGATCTCCACTTCCAGTGGGGCGTTGGCCGAGCACGACAACCACTGCCCCCAGGCGGAGCTGTTCATCGACTACAACGGCCGGGTAATCGCGCAGCACGTGAAGGACGATACGAAGCGAGACTCCAGGTGGTAAGCAGTGATGCCATTCTGTCGAAGCTGGCGCACAAGCCCATGCGCGTGCCTAGTCTTAGCGCCTAATAGGCGTTTACAAGTAATTGGGAAATCCAGCCGCGGCGGCAATGCGGCGCACAAGCCCATGCCTAGTCTTTATTACCGTTACACAGTAATGAAACTTAGCTAGCACTTGTTTTTTCTTGTGCTTACCGCCTGGTCTCGCTTCCTTCGTATCGTCCTTTACGTGCTGGGCGATCACCAACGGCCGGGTGATCGCCCAGCACGTGAAGGACGATACGAAGCGAGACCAGCGATGGTAAGCACAAGTAAAAATTCTTTTTAGGACCAGCAAAGGGGACGACCCCACGGAGCCCCCCAAGCCTTTCAGTTTTTAACGGTGAAAACCATTTACCACCTGGCCCCACCACAGACGTTGACTTCGACCTCTTTGAGTATGTGAACTACGAGAAGCAGGCTTCGCAGCTGCCGGAGGTGAAGACGTTGAAGTGGCTTTACTGGAGCATCTACGGGCGGCTGTTCTTCCTGAAAGGGGACGCGGGCGCACCGGAGTCGAACAGACCGGGCGGCGGAAAGCTGCTCCCGCTGGTGGAGTTTTGTGGGGGCAGGGAGAGTTGCTATTACCACCCGGAGGACTACTGTCCAGAGACGAGCAGCTACCCGTGCTGTGGGTTCCAAGTGCGCAAGTTCGACCCGACCGGCGGGACCTCGGCGGCGGCGAAAAGAACAGCCGCGGGCGGGAGTTCTTCTGCTGGGAAAGGACGCGGATCTTCATCGAGTACAACTCGCGCAACTTCTGCGGCGGCCGGCCGGCTGGCGCAGATGAGGGGGCTGAAAGGTAGTTCGACGAAAGCCTCGGCCCCCGGGTCGCCGCGACGAGGACCACGACCCGGTCGCACCGACGAGGACGACTTTACGCCGCGCGCCGAGGGGTGCCAGAGGCGAGAACATCGGCTGCCCGACAACCCGGAGGACGCAAAAAACGTGCGGCTAGTGCAGAGGTTTGGCGACTACATGGTGCACGCACACAGCTGCGATTGGTACACGCGAGAGCTAAATTTGCACCAGCTCCTGGGGGAGGAGGACGAAGAGGGAGCGATTGCGCTCGACCCGAAGCTCGCGAAGAAAATCTCCTCGGGCCAACACGTATACGGAGGCGTCGGCGGAGATCACTGTAAGCCGCTTCGTTTTGCTTTTGTCGTGTAAGTATCGGGATATCTTCACGTAGCTAGTAGAAAGTATGAAAAGTGGTGTGGCGTGGCGCGCTTGTCTTAGTTCCGTAATGAAAAGAGGAGCTGTGCTATCTTCACGACCTACATCTACATGTGGTCCCCAGGAGCAGCAGTGATTCGATCTGATGAAAGAAAGCCACACAATCCATCGGAACCATTTTTCGATACCAGTTTACCATCCCCGCTGCGCCATGGATCGGGGGTTTTGCTTCGAGCCTGTTCCGGAATACGCGCCGGTTGCACTGCAGAAGCTTACCTCCCTCGCCCGCAAGGCAACCGCCGCGCAACAGCAGAAACAGCATCAGCTGCTGCACTCGCACTTCGGCGGCAGCCCCACCTCTCGCGCCGCGCGGAAGGGAGGCCCCGGGCAGATCCTGGACAACTCGTTTTTCGATCTGAAGTTTCCCGGCACCATCCGCCGGCAGCGCGACACACGGCTAGACATGCTGCGGGAGGACGACCGGCGGCGCACACAGCTCTTGCTTCGGAAGCAGCGGACGAACGTGATCAAGCGGCCGGTATTGACAGGGGATGGGGAAGAGAACGAAGATGTTGAAACTAGCGGTGGGATGAAAGGCTCCCTGTTTAGGCCCGACGGCGCGGGAGCTGTTGGAAATGCCGGCAGCCAGTCACCGGCGCGGAGTGCTGGCAACCGAGGAGGTGGAGGTGGCAAGAAGCGGGGCTGTGCGGGGAATAATGGCAGCTTCGGCAATGGGCGGGGGGCGTTCGGAACCGGTGGCGCAATGAATACGCGGTCGAGAACGGGGCTATTCGGTAGCGACAACTTCGGCCTGCGGGGAGGAGAGCAGTCGCCGGGGGGCGATAAAAAAATCCGAAAAAGACGGATGGTGATGGGCACAGGCTCGATCAGGCCAGCAAGCGCGTCGAATAAAACCGGAGAGAGGTCGTGGTGACAGAGAAAAAGAATGCAATGACATGAGAACCTGGACGAGCACGAACCTGGAGCCGGTAACGTAACGTAAGTTCTGTTGAGGATCCCTCACGCTCTTCTGAAAAGGATCCGACGGCGTGGAAAATCTGACGTGCGCAGTAGTTCTTGGAGGAAGTATCACGCACGATGATCGCGATCCGATGAGTTCATCTTCAAGTTCAATGACGATCGTACTAGCGGTAGGCTACACGAAACTGGCAAAGTAGAAGGTGCACGCTTTGCACACTGTGTCTGTGTCTTTCATCACTCGAACTTTAAAGAACGAGGTGATTCCACTCCAGGCTACTGGCGACGGTAGCGAGAAGTGGTGAAGGAGTCTGTTGTTTTTACGACGTTCGTAAATCTGTATCCACCTCCTCGAGGTGCTCCTTGTTTCGCACTCTCTCATCTAGTGCCAGTTTTTCTGACGACTCCATCACCATCTAGTGCCAGTTCTTTATTTTCATCTGGTTTTTTCTTGTAATCCAGCAGAATGGCGCCCTGCACCGCAAGCACTACAGCTCCAGCAGGAACCTCCCCCTCGCGCACTGGAGGGGAAGTCGAGCCTGAGACAGCGCAGCCTGCGGAGCAGCACGAAGGTGGCACCGGAGGAGAGCAGCGGGAGGACCCCAAGAATAAGCGAAGGTCGAAACTGCCGAAGGAACCGCGGACGCGCGTCGCAAAATACGCCGCGGAGGAGTTGCGGGAGCACAATCTGCTTCCTCCCGCAGAGCGCTACGCGCAGTCCAAGGCCCTCCCAGTGGCGGAGCGGATGAAGTGGGTGGCAAAAACGTACGCGGAAAACTTCACCTTCTTCTTCGAGCGGGAGGGCAAGTGCCTGTCTTGCTGCTTCCTGAAGGAGAACTGCATCTGTAGGGAGCTGGAAACACTGAGGAAGGCTGTCGAGAGGGCTCCAAAGACAACTGTCGAGGCTGATCTGGCAGGGGGCGGTGGCGTCGCATCAAAAGCAGCGGAGGAGGTGGATCTCGGGGCTCCTGCTGCTCTCAGCGCGACAGAAATTGCGAAAGCGCCATCAGAACCACGATCAGTATCCTTTCGGTTCCTGATTTGGATGCACTACAAGGAGCGGTTTCGGGCTTCGAATACTGGGAAGCTTCTGCTGAGCCTCTTCCCCGGCTCCGACATCTTCCTCCACGGAGATCCGGACGAAACCGCGCGGTTCTGGAACAAGCTCGGCGGAGCTGCGCGATCAGTGCGGCCAATACTTCTCTTCCCCAGTGAAGAGTCGGTGCGGGCGAACGACATAGATGTGGGGCGCGACTTGGCAGTTGGCTGTCGAGCAGATGTTGAACTTAATGAATGTCCAGCAGATAACGAAGAAGCGATACGGGAAGAAGATGAAGAAACGGTACTTGACGTGATTGTTCTCGACGGCACGTGGAACCAGGCCCGGAAGATGCTCAAGTCGATCTTTGTGGGGGAAAATGAGAGATTTGCCTCTGGCGAGATTGACGAGGACTTGCGTTTTCGGCCACTCCACGTCAAGATCGACCCTTGCGAGGTATCGCGTTTTTCCTGTCGGCGGCAAACCCAGCCGGACCGCATCTGCACTCTGGAAGCCGCAGCGATGCTCGTAGACCAGTTGCAGTTGGGCTTGGGCCTGGGTAGGACTAAGAGTTGTACTACTGGCACTGCATCAACTATGTTTACGACGTCCACCTCGACCAAAGCTTCTACCCTGGAGAAAATGTACAAGTCTTTGGACGTCCTTTGCAACGCGATGAACAGGCAGAGCCATAAGGATACGATGGTCTACGTTGCGCCGACAAAAAACCACGTCGGCAGAAATCGCATGCAAAAGGACGCGTACGGAAAGCAAGCCTTTCAATAATCCGAACTCAGATCTTCATGGCGATGCACCGATTATGAATGTAAAAGAAGTCTGTTGTTGCAAGGCAGGGCGCCTGGACTGAGAAAGCTGTGGATGCCCGCGGAGTGTTTATCAGCAATATCGTTGAGTGCACCTCACTGTTGGTTGAGTGTTCATCCCCGATATCCTGAGGGAGAAGGGCAACGGAGAGACGAGCGAACTAAAAAGAAGCCCGCTGCATCAGGAGAGCGAACGGAGTAACCGCGGTGCGAACAAGGCACCATAGGCAAAAGATAAAGATAGAAAAGTGAATCAACGTCGACACCGCACCAAAAAGAAGGCATCCACGAGGAGTTCAGGACCACACGTTCAAGAAGAATGTCCGCGTTCCGAAGGGAACGGCTTTCCCAGCTCCAGGGGCAAGCCGGTCTTTCCACGCCTCCGCACAAAAAGACGTCATCGACCGAGTTAGACGATGACCACTTCGTGGGGGTGAGTAAAAACAGCCGCAGAAGCCGATTTCCGGTCCTCGTCGAGGTCCAGCAGGTGGCCGCGGTGTCAGCAGGAGGTGGGTCGTGCTCAAGTTCTTCGTCGTCATCTTCTGGAGCGCAGCAGCAACTCCAACTGCAATCACCGAGCAGTGCGGGGGGAGACCGCATCACAGAGCTAGGCAGCTGCGGGAGCAGGCGGACGAGACAGATGCCTAGCTCTGTGATGCGGTCGGAGCGGTACCGCCGCCTGCAGTGGGCGCCGGCGGCGCGCCGGTTCGGCCAACGACGCTCTTCCGCCGAAGAAGACGACCAACAAGAGCAGGACAACGACGAAGATGGCATTTCCAGTTCCTCCGATGGCTCTGGCTCAGGCTCACCGGTCGTGAACCGTCACGTGGATGCGCTTGCGGCCGGGGAAGAGGCCGACTACGAGTTTTTTCACGAGACGAAGCTGGCCAAAGCTAACGAACGGGTGTCTGAAAAAGAGGAGGAAAGTGGCGTCATAATGCAAACGCGCAGCCAAAACCGAGACGAGCAGCTACCGCAGGTTAAAATCGATAAGAGCGTGTACGCCAGCAGAAGTCTGCCGAAAATTGACATCAAATTGCCAGCTGGCGCGAATGCAGCCGCGCGTTCAGTACTATTTGCAAAGCCAAGTAGGCCGAACATCAACGGCGCCAAGCAGCTCCTGGAACTCACATCCTCGTCAAAAAATACACTTTTACCCGCCTTCGCGGCCGACAACTCTGCAGCCCCCCGCCCCTTCTTTTCGTGCATGGAACCCTGCAGCCGCAGTCGCGACCGCTTCTTTCTGCACAGGAGAGATGAAGCCCCAAAAAAAAAACCACAAAAGCCGTCTGCTGCCCGGGCCCCTACTGACCTCTTCTCCGTGCGCAAGCAACTCCGGAAGTACAACAAGAAGCAGCACCGCACGACGAAGAAGCGCGCGCAAAGGTTTGCGGGACCAAACGCAAAGGCGGTGGGAAAGCGGCGGCTTTTCGGCAGCAGTCCGGATCTGCAGAAACGAAAGAAATTGGCCTTCGTCTCGTCCTCGGAGTCGTCTTCCCCGGTGCGGAACCCCTTCCAGGACGAAATCGAGGCGCTTTCGCCCGGTTTTCTGTCCGACGATCCAAACGAGCAGGTACTTACTTCTTTGTCTTACCTGCTTTCATTCAAATAATGCAGACCACACACTTCTTCTTCTTTCCATACGTGACGAAAATTGAGCTGAAGGTGAAACAAGTTGATACAATCTACTCGAGGGTGCCGGGTGGAGGTCTTAACGACTACATACAGGCGCAGCGCCGGGACGCCTCGGACGAGCCAGGGGCGCCCGAGCAGAGCGACGACGCTGCGGAATCGAAAGACCCCTCCACAGTGGAATTGGCCGCCGGAACGACTCATCGCCTGCTCCTCGCGCAAGATGCTGAAGATGCGGCAGGAGCTTCTAGAGATGATCAATGTCTTCAATCCCATTCCCTACCCCAATCCGCAAGAGCTGCTAGTACAAGTCCGTTCGGCTTCGGGCCGATCGGTCGGGCGCGGTGCTCCAGCATGGCTCTGGAGAAGAGTCGCGCCAGCCGGCTTTCCGCAACGGGCTGGCGGCACCTGCAGTGGGCGCCGGCGCGGGACGCTGTGCGCGAGCTACCCGCATCGTCAACGAAGGCGGGAGATAGTACGCCAGCGTCCTCAAAGGAGGATGAGGAGCAATCTTCACGAGAAGGCGGCAATGTTGGCAAGAGTGTTGAGCCTGAGTTGGACCATTGGCGGGGCTTCGTCCGCAAGGAAGACCAGGCCCCGAAGACACTCTGTTTCGACGAAGACGTACTGCGGAAAGAGGACGAGGAAAAAGAAAAACGGAAGCGTGAAAGGTAGAGCTCGGGTTCACCGTCCTCTCTGTAAAGGTTTTAAAAATTGAAGTAGATGAGAAGGGCCGCTGGTGAAGCTGATGCGCTTAGTACCGCTATCAAACAAACGCACAAAAAAACAGGGGGTATCAGCTCGCAAGCCCATCCTGCTCCCCGTCGGCTTCGAAAGACGAGATTTTTGAGGAAGACGACCCAGAAAACGGGCCCGCGTTTCGCAAGACAAACCCACTGGAGCCAACGGTAACTCGATCGAGCCCCTTAATTTGCATTTCTTTGCATCGTTAATATTCAAATACAGTCCTACTTCGTTTTCCGGATGCACCAGATTCAGTTGGATAGAGTGGTCGCGGTTTCTTTGATTGCAAAAAACTACTAACTTATGCCCGTCTACAGACGGCGACCGGTGCAGATGCGCATTCCGGCCCACTCGATTTGGAGGATCCGGACAGCCGGCGGCAGGCTAAAAAGCAGCGCAAGGAGGAGAAGCGCGCGGCGAAACGCCGGCGACTCAAGCTGGGTAGCGACGACGACGAAATGGACTGAGGAGGACGCCTTCAATCAGGAGGAGGTGCTTCTTGAAGCGCGCCAACAGATGCTCGTGCTCCGATTGAGATAGAAGAATACACGCACGGAAGCGAGAACGCGACCGATCACAACGAACACGGAAAGATCTTCGTCGTGCGTGTCCTTGATTGCTGTACTCCTGTCGAGATGTTGAATGAACAGACACCAACAGATGGGAGAGGTGGAAAAAACTTGCTTTTCAATAAAGAGCGCCGGCGCCCCGTCCTCGTCGAAATCGAGCGAACATTCTTACCCACTTACTTTTTGGTTGGTGCTCCTTGCAGGCGGAGCGCACGGAAGTGGTCATCTGAAACATCATGTGCTTGCTGGCGAATTGCAGGTGCAACAGGGGCAGCACACACGTTGAACTGGAAGAGAAAATTTTGCCTACCGGGCTATGTAGTGGTAGTGCTACTGCTGTATTGCTTGAATATATCAAATTCAATATCAAATGAAAATGCTGCAGCGGCTTTGTTTTTATGCAGTCACTGCGCTCGGAACACTCCGAGTGCGAGAGTTTCCTAATGAAAATGATCATTATTTTTAGAATTTTATTTTTTATTTAGTCTGCGCTATTGACGACCGACGACGAGGAAAATCAGATCGCGACTGTTGGTTAGGACCGAAAGGTTTTACGGTTTTAGCCTCATTCACTGCATTTTTTTCATCAATGAATTTTATTTCGCCTCCGTATTGTCGCGGAGGACCACGCTCCAGCTTGCTTCTAAAGCATCGTAGGCCTAGGCTCGCACTTCGTCAGTAGTTTTGCTTGACATTCGATGAATTTTTGCACGTTCTGCAAGTTATGTTTTCGTGCCTGTAACAAGTGTACTGTGCGCCCCATCGGGACCGGGCTAAATCTAAAACTAAAAGATTAAGATTGTATCTTCTACCCATGTTTGTACGCCTGATAGATTACACACCCGGGAGCTTTGTATTACTATCATGAATCAAAAATCAAAATGTACGATGTAGATGTACCATGCACGATGTTGATTCCGTTTCACGGTGAAGAGGCTGCCAACAAAGAAAAAGGTCGAAGTGGCTTGATGTGTGCTGGCGGCCCACGCGCAGCGTATTCCTCCATCTACTCCGTGAGTCAGAAGTATCGTCCGTGATATCTCTGTACCACTCCGCTATAGCACGCGCTGATGTTTTGCGTGGGAGTCCCGTGGTGGATGTCTCTCTCCATGCCAGCGCAATCCTTTCCGTGGACAAACGCTGTCAGCCAGTATGGCCTCGTCCAGAATTCTCACTCGTCTGTTCCGTACAAACATACTTCAATGTAAGTAGCCTTGCTATCACTCATACGTAATATTCTAATTTCACTTTTTTCGACAATGAATGATGAATGTCAGAGTAAATCCACTTACTTTCTTGAAGCGCTTGTTGCGCTGTCTCGAGCTTCTTGCCCTTCTTCACTCAGTTTGCTATTTTTGCTTCACGACCCGTCTTCATACTAAAGCTAAGCAGTCTGTCATTCTCCTTCTCGACGCAATGAAGGCCAGCTTGTTATCCCTTGTTGTGCTGCAGTTTCGGCTTGATGGCAACGCCCGCCATTTTCGTGGCTCCAGTTCCGCGGCCAACGCCGTGCACCAAGCGCAGCCGATTCGCAGCGAGCAGGATCTTGTCGCCGCGCTCCAGCTCGTCCATGACAAAAAACAGGACGCGCAGAAGAATTTGGTCGCGAAAACTGGGAAAGATGATGGCGATGACGATGACGATGGAAGCGCCGCCGGTGGCGCTGCAGATGACAACGAAGGCAAGGAGCAAAAAAAGGATGGCACTGACCCCAACGGAGAAGATGGTGATGGAGATGAAGATGGTGGTGATGGAGATGAAGATGGGTCCGTCGTGCATTTTACACCAAAAGAAAAGGATGAGGGTTCATCTTGCGGGGGCACTTGTTAATTAGCAACATTCTACATCTACTGTCCTCTGTGACAAGTGCTTACGGACGCTACTCCTACGACGGACTACCCTGTCAACTCACCTACCCCGTCGATAGCGAGAGGGACAACTAGGTAGAACTACCCTGACAAGCTGCATCCCGACAAGCTGTATCCTGACAGGCTGCATCCCCGCGGACTTACACCGGTACCCAGATGTTGACATTACATTACATTCAGCACCCCTATCCAAACAGCCTTTCTTTACCGCCTGCGCGGACCCCCCCCCCGGAATTTTTACGGGCAAAATTATGATGTAGATGTGGAAGGAGCAGAACTGTATGAAAAACAGCTATTCTCGATGGAAGTTGTGAAACAATAGGATTCACGGAGGGAGCAGCTTCCTCGACGAAGCAAAAGCGCTGCCGTGCATGAATTTTTAGAGCTGCAGGATGCCCATGATTCTGAATCTGATTCTGAAACAAATATTCCCACGTACTAGAGGCATCCCCTCGTCTCCTCTCCCCGACTACGAAGAAGATACGACATCCTTGTTGCCTCTCTGTCGAAGCTTCAAGTAGCTTTCACCCGTACTCATTGGAACGTCGTCGAACTCGAATGCCAACAAAGTGCCGCGTGACCAGGAAAGCGTGCGCACTTACTTATGTCCTTGCTCAGGAGTTCGCTTGTTGCCGCGAGTACTTTAGAAGGGTCGATGCAATGTAGGATATTCATTGATGCTCCACAATGCTGCGACTACATAGTTAGTACGTCGACGTACCGCTTTTGCTTTCCTCGGTCCTGGAGCGAGTGCATGTCTTTGTCTTTCAGAGCGATAAATGTCGCTTTTCGTCTGAGATGATTGGAATGCGAGTAGAACCTGAGAAGTTGGGTACGTCGCGCCGAAGTATTCGACAAGCTTCACATCATTGAATCACAACTAAATGAATTTATGCTCTTTTGCGCATAGTTGTAGCACAGCTTGGACCTGAACAAGACGCATGGACACGTCCCGTTGCTGACCCCTAATCATAATGACGACCACCGGCGAAAACTGCGAGCGCGACGCTCCCGACGCCGCGCGCGAAGCCTGCGCTTCTGCGCAAAGCCGCCCACAAGGTGCGCAGCAGGAACAAGAAGCAATCGTCGGCGCTGCTGTGGAAAAGGTGGAAAAAATGGAGGAGTTGCAAGACCTGGACCTTTCGGCGGAGCGGGACGTCTCGCTATCGGCGTCCATGCTGGAGGATTCGCTCATTCTGTCCACGGAGGACCGCCGCCCGGGAGGAGTGCCCGGCGAGGAGCTTCGCGCAGCTGAGCGCGCAGATCAAGGGAGAAACAGCAGGAACCGTTGTGGACGAGGGCAGGATGCACGCCTGCTTTCCGAAGACGAGCACGATCAGCAGAAGCAACAGCATGAGGAGGTCGACGTTGGTAAGAAGATGAATCAGCGACGTCGGGCGGCTCGATCAGGTAGAGCAACGAAGAGCACTCGACCCCCCGCCAGCGAGGATACATCGTCGTGCTCGTCTGCATCAGCGCGCTCGGGTGCAGAATTTTCAGCTGAAGAGGGGGAAGGAAGAGTTGTGGCGACGAGGAAAAGCAAACGGGTCCACTTGCGCATCCTCCCGCAAGTACGGCACGCGCGTGCTGAACGTGCTTCGACGAGATCGGCGGGCGGTGTGAGCCTGGTGGGCTCTCGGGGCGAGGCGGGGCGAGGCCGCAGCAGCAAGGGCGTCGTCCGCTACGCAGAGGATTTCAGCCTTGGAGAGCTGCAACACAGAGGTCCGCCTGCTCGAGAGCGGCTGCACATCGTTCCGGAGACTACCCGGGCAAGGGATGAAAAACGTCGAGAATCCCCGCCCAGAAAGAGACGATCTGGCGGAGACGCTGGGAAAGCCAGAACTAGATCGGGAGAGCACCGGAGAAGCAAGAGTAGAGGCAGACGGAAGAAACGCTCGCGTTCTTCCTCCTCGGAGTCGCAAAGCGTTGAAAGCAGATCGGAGTCGGAGGAGGATGAGGTGTCGACGGCGTTACGCTATCTCGTGCGCGTGCCCGTGAAAGCCGCTCGCCTGTGCCTCACTGAACTCTTCCCAGCTCAACAGAAGCGCCGCCACCCGCGCACTAGGGCACACGGAGGCGCGACGAGCCGGCGCAGGACCTCCAGAAGGAAGCGCGACAGCCGGAAGGAGCGCCAGCGGCCTCGACAAAAAAGCGCAAAGCGGCGCCAGTCCAGGTCGGAAGCAAATCAAGGTGACGAGCGCGCAGGAGGTGCTAACACAGCGATCGATGGCGCTGGAACATCTACTGCTGCGAAAAGTCCTCTCACCAATAATGCGCGGCCAGAACAAGACGCCACGAACAAGCACCAACGGCAGCAGCTTTCTGGCGGAGATCCCGACGCGCGTCCGGACTCAATGCAACTACCCGCGGGAGGCAATCCACGTCACGACACACCATCCCCACCACCAATCGACAAAGAGACGCTCCTCGCCAGCTTGCCCAGCGCCGACTCGCACTGGGCCGAGCTTCTCTTGCATCGCGGGCAAAAGTGGCAGCTTTCCGCAGCTGATCCGAAACAGACCCGGACGCTCCTCGACGCCATTAAGGAGGCTGCGGAAACCGGATTCCAGGCGAGACTCAGCCGCCGCGTTTCGTGGGCGTCGAGACTGGCGCAGCTGGGAGTAGGAGTGGCTGAACCACCAGCAAATGGAAGTACAACAGCCGCAGGGTCTTGTTACCTCGGCCTGGTGGCGTTTCTGTTGCACGTCTTTTTTGAGTTCCAACCGGGAGAGGTGACGTGGTATTACATCGGGAGCTCCAGCTACGCCCTGGACCCGGCCGATTGGGTGTCGGTGAAGTGTCTGCTCGACACGCTCCGATACGCACTGGCGCTCGGAAACGGACGGTCGAGTGCTGGGATGAACGCCGGCGATGCAGGTGTAGTAGCAGATCTTCTGCTACAGAAAGCGTGCGACACCCTGTTTTCGTTCTGCCCGCTCGACCCGTGGGGCATCTGCGGCTACTGCGACCAGCAAGTGAAGAAGCGTGCGCGCGTGTAAGAATTTCGTCTTTCATTGCATGGAGGGCTTCTTGTGCTGTCAGTGTGTGTCACTGAATTCAATGAGTCTAGGTGATCTAAGTACGTACTACGTAGTTTTCCTTTCCTACGTGCTTTCATCGTTGTTTCATCAACATTTCATTGCAATCAATGAATTGAGTTGAACTCTCCATCCCAGGCGCGCCGAGGTGGAGGCGTTTTTGATGCGCGTCGAGCTGCCCCTGCCGCGTGGAAAATCGGTCACAGCTACGAAGCCCGCCTCTACCGCGAAAGACAATAAAGATCTTCCACCTGACCCACTCGCCGCCTCCAGCATCGCCTGCCTGACACCGATCCACCACCCCGTGCGGCATCCTGACGCGGGTGAGTTTGGATGTGGCACGCACCTCATGCATTCCTTCCAACTTTCGCCGTCGACTGTGTGCTGCCACGAGGACGCTAAAAACGACAACTCTCCACCACCGGTGTTGGGGCGACATAATGGCGACGGTGGAAGACGACGAGCTCTGCCCTTGCCGGGAGAAGCAGATGAAAAAAGTCTGATGCAGCTGCAAGAAGATGGAGACGATGCTCCGAAGAACGCACAGCTGTTTGCGAGTTTCTTTCGGAGCAGAGGAAACGCGAACCCCCGGATGCAGGGCGAAGATTCTCGGTTCGATGGCGATCGCGGTCGGGGGAACGGAAACGCCAGTCCGTCGGAGAAAAGCACGAGCGCGGAACTGCGGGAACTGCTACCTCGGAAGATGCGCGAAGCGATGGAGAAAACTTCAAGTAGTGGGTCCTCAGACGAGGACGCGTCGGACTGAAGAGATGAAGGTGCCAAGCACGAAATCACCAGGGTTTTTTGAGTAAAGTTTCAGTTATTTGTCGTGTACAATTTGATACTGGAGGAATACAGTAGGTACAGCAAGAACATGAGGAGCAAGAGCAACCAAGGAAGTAGACGTACGTAGCTGTGGCTGTGGGGGCGTAACCATTACTTGCAGATCCAGATCGATGCAGAGCTTCTATTTTTCGATTGCAAGAACAAACGAGCCCGTGTTTGGCTCGTTCTGCGAGCCACGGACGAGCAGGAGCGTGTGGGTGTATAATTTCGATTCCACCGTGAGGACCGCCGGGGGTAGAGGCTTCGAAGAGCCTAAAGCAGACCGTGTGTTCAGAAAACTGAAGTAGCAACGCAAATGATAGAGTGAGAGACGCAGACGTGGTAGTGTGTTTGTGTGATTGGTCCCCCCAGCGCCGGGGACGGGTTTCCAAACGGTGTCGCGAATGGAACGGCGTCATTGCAATCCTCGGAGTGCCGATGAAACGTACCCGAAACAAGCGCGTGGTACAACTTGCAATGGACTCGCTGCAAGGTAAGTAGTAGTCCACCGACCGACTTTCCTCTTCATCGCGTATGAATTTCGATATGTTAATGAGCTTCAATGACGCAAACCAATCGGATAAGACGAAGCTCTCGCGTAGCTAGATGGATTTCAAGAACTACCTAGAATTAGAATGCAATGCAGGACCCCGATCCACCTTGCGCGTCGTCAGAGTCAGACCAGCTTGGGCTCGCCGAGCATGCGCGGGTTCTTCTCGGTTCGCTGGCCGGCGAAAACTGGCGCGCGCGGCAGGCCTTCCTCGATGGCTGGCGAGATTATCCACTCGCAAAGATGACGGCGTCATCATTTATACTGGAAACGCTCCCGGCT
>RXOD01005024.1:0-16423 GCA_005223375.1 Amoebophrya sp. AT5.2 | reverse complement strand
AAGCCGCCACAGTGCACATTTTGCTAGAGACCATATGATGTTCATGATGAGGTTGACGAGTGAATGGAAACTTTCGCCCCGGCGCCTGCACCGGCGCGTGGGGCACGCGCACCCAGAAATCAGAGGGCGCTTCTGTGTTCGCAATTGCCACTGGCGCCCTGAACACCACACGCACGGCGTGCGGTCGCGCCGCACGTGTGATGTTCCGGTCTCCTGGATAGTCTCGTCATTTCTTGCAGAGGATCTCAACTTCATGTTCGTGCAGGTCAAATACATCAATGTGGATCTGGTCTACTTTGGCTTTGACGTGGTAAACTAGATGAACTCTGCTCTGAACTTTCCTGTTGCTGCAGCTACCAAAGAAGCACGACGAGGACAGCCACTCAACTCAATCGGGTTGCTCACCGTAGATCCAATTCCAGCGTGCCGGCTCTGGCCGATTTTTGCTTTCTCACCCCTCTACTTGCTTCTGCCCAGCGCAGTCACACACTGGCCGGACACAGAATCTCCTCCAAAAAATGCCGCGCGCCCCCACCAGAGGACCTTGTTCCGGACGTGCCGTCCCCAATCCGCGGGTCGTGGGTCCCAGCAGCGTGAAGCCGCTGGTCGGGAGGTTGTTTGGCCGCCCCACCGCGGTGTTGCTCGCCGGCGAAGCGCACGAGGACGTGATTGACCTCACGAGGCGAAAGGCGGTCTGCGAACCGCAAATGGGCTGGGTGGAGCGCGTGGGGGTACTACGTTCGGAGCCCCCCTTCCCGTCGCCGCGGATCGATCTGTCGGCTTTCGGAGCGTCCCTGCGCGTCGCCGCAGAGAAGAAGAAAACAACACTGGGTAAGGGAGGAGCCAGCTATTGAGATGAAAAGTGGTAACTAGATAGCCTATCGTATTACTTACGTATAGTTCGAGCTATGAAGCGCCTGAGGCCATCGGGAATTAAAAAAGATGATGTTGATACCGCAATCATGCATATCCATCCTCTGTCTTCGCGAGACAACTGCCTCGATCATTCTGCTAAAAGAGACGGCCGTAGGCAGGGCCTACCGGCGTAGGCGTAGGCGTAGCCGCAGGCTCCCTCAGCCTCATAATCACCGGACACAGGTGCATAAACTTAATTATCGCTGTTCATTCCGCTATTGGGTAAATAAGGGCCGTGATCCTAATAGCTGGCCACGACCCGCTCCCGCCATACCCCGCAGCGCGAAGGAGTGGGCGGCCGCCTGGGTCGAGGAGCACGGCGACGACGAGTCTTCTTCTTCAGAGCCCGGCTCCCGTGCGGACGACAGTGTCAGCGCAAGCGATGAAAGCGATCCAGAGGACGACGAAGCCACTGAGGACTCTCCAGAAGGTGTGTACCTGGTGTTCCAGCCTGAGCTACAGGCAGCGGAAGACGGAGCAGGTTCACAAGACGGCGCTGTGAAAACAGCCGAGGTTCTGCGCAACCGGAAGGGCGTGGTCCTCGGGACGGCGACGATTGTCATCGACAGCGGGGACGACCCGCAGGGGTCGTTCGAAAAGCAGTTTCTAGTAGCGGAGGAAGAGGACCACGAAGAGGAAGAGGAAGATGAGACCAAGAGAAGCAGCAAGGCACCGGAAGAGGTGCGGATTTTCGAGTTTGCGGACTTGGATCCCGACGCGCGTGTGTACAACAAGCGCCGCCTCCACGGGGAAACCGTCTCCAATTTTGAGCACGACCTGATCATCGCGAAGCGGAAACAGGAACACTTCTGCGGACACTCGAATGTTAGGGCAGCAAAAGGAAACGCTAACGCGAACGCGAGCAAGAAGAAGAAGGCCGGCGGTCGTGGGGGCGCGGGAGAGGGTGCGATACTTCTGTTCGACGACTGGCTGCGGCAGCAGCTCGATATCAGTACCGTTGCTGCTGCGGATCCGGGTACGGAGGAGGCGCCCTACCCCCGCCTCCACGTGGTGCTGGAGGCGCCGGTGCGCCCCGGTGACGTGGAGCTGTGCCGTTCGGCGGTTGAGTACGCTCCCTCGCTCGCTTCTCCGGCCGTGCAGGGTTTGGCAGCCGACGGCGACCAAAGCGAGGCGGACGACGACGACCCCGACGACGGAACCGGGACCTTCCTCGGGTATCTGGAACGCCGACTGCTCGACGGGGAGGGGGGAGAGGAGGTGGAAACACCTTACAGTGAGTTCGTGTCGTGCGTAGAGACGCGGGACCTCGGCAGCTACGACCTGGAGGAGGTCGAACTGAAGCAAAAACTCCTATCCTCATCAGTAAACAACAAGAACAAATCGAATTTGAAGAGCAAAACCGTGTTGAGTTCCAGCATCATGTGCATGTCATCGGCGCTGGGGTTCAGGGAAATGGCGCAACAACACGCGGCCGCTTTGGCCGACGCGGACTTCGAAGAGCAGTGGCTCTCCTCGTCGACGCGGGGAGAAGTTGTAGGGGAAGGAAGTAGAAGTAGGATGCTGCCCTCGTGGGAGGGGTTCTTCGGGTGCGCGGCGGAGCTGCTGTACTACTCACCGGAGGTGCAGGTGAGCTTCGTCCCCTTTCTGACGCAGTGCCTCGGCGGGGACTTCGACACGGTACTGCGCTTCTTCGACCGCCTGTACTTCGGGGAGGTGGCCGAGGCCGTGCAGCTACTGCATTTGGGGGGCGAGGGAGGGGGTGGGGCGGACCTGCGCCACACCTACATCAGGTCAAAGCTGCTGTTGTCACTGCCTGATGTAGCTGTTGCGGAGGTCGGGTCCGCGGGGTCGGAGTTTACTGCGTCCCCTTCTTCCGCAGCTGTGAAGCGCGCGGCCGGCGGCGAAAGGGAACCGGCGAAGAAGCGGCGACGGGCAGCGAAAGATGGAAAGAAAAGCACTAGTGCCGACAAGTCGAGGACCTTCGCAGGAGGACCCAGCGGCTCGCAGGAGCCGGAGCTCCCAGCGCTGTCGGCGCTGCAGATCTCGGAGCCCAGAGCGCCCGTCCGCCGCCCCTCGAACCCCGACCAGGAGTCCCTCGTGCCGGTACAACGCGCCCCGGTCGACTGCTTTCTGAAGGCGAAAAGCGGCTCTTGTTCTACCGGCGCAACGGAGGGGTCTTTTTGTTCTAACGGTGCCTCGGGCGGACACGACGCAGATGTTTACGGGTTGAATAAACTCAGGCTTATGTTGGGTCCAGCCTAGGTTTGTAGAAGTTTGAAGAGAGTCCTGACTGTAGCTCTCTCGCTTTCAGGGGCTAGGATCGGGTCTGAGTTCTGACTGATAAGAAGTATGCTGATGCTCTGGGGTCACTTGTCGATGCTGGTTCCCGCCGCAGCCATAGGATACTTTGCGGCCATAGGAATGGTCAGCGAGCGCTTTGCTTCTGGTGTCGGTTTAGTCGGACCAGCACTCGGTCTGGGTTTATTTGTCCACCTCTAAGATCCCGCCCGGACTTTCACCGCGCAGATGGCGCACGACATTCGGGACGCCGAGTTCGCGGAAAAAGTGCGGCGCGAGTACCGAAAAGAGACGCTGGCCGTGCTCGGCATGCAGACGCCGGAAGTAGAGGGTGGAACGGGAACGGAGGGAAAGAAGCTCCTGCAAAGGGCTAGTGCTGGTGCGTCCTCTATCCGGGCCGCGGACGTGAACGGCGACTACTTCGCAGCCTACCTGCGCGAGGTGCACCCCGAGATTTGGCACGACGTGGACCACAGCGACTGCCGGGCGCTGGCTGCGAGAAAAAGGCTGCAAAGCATCAGCAACGGCAGGAAGAAGCACGACGTGAGGGAGCGGGTCGTGAAAATGCCCGAGACGGGAGAAGAAGCGCTGCGGAACATGACGACGGGTCACGGGGGTGGGGGTGCAAATAATGGCAATGGGCGCAAGTCGCGCGTCATGGCCTCGATCTTAATCGACGCGTTCCAGTGCAAGCTAGTCGACGCGGCCATGCTGCTCGCAATCGGAAAGGCAGTGCAGGGGAAGAAGCAGAGAAAGGAGGAGGGTGTTGAAAAGGAGCATGGTGAAAATATTAAAGAGGGCGAAAAAATAGTCATTGTAGTGTACGGGGGCAGTGAGCACACGGACGCCGTGGCAAAGTTCTTGCGCGAACAGTACGGATTCCAGATGAAAGGAAAAACGATCGGAAAAGAGGACTATGAGGAGGATGAATCGCGCGTATTGGAATTCCCCGAACACCTGCGAGACCTGCGAAAACTGTTTGAGTGATTTAGATTTGGAAGGATGGATGGAACATCCACGTGATGGTGTGACACTGTTGTAAAAATTAGCTCGTTATCGCGATGCGGGATCGATTGCTGTGGCGCGCCACTGCTGCAGGGGTCTGCCACTGCTCTTTTATGAAAGATGAACGTCCAAACAAGGATGATGCTGGTAAGGCTCCTCGGATGCAGATCTGCGCCATGCCCCAAAACCTAGACCGTGACCCAGATCAGAATGAAACGATCACTCATCTGTAGAACTAATTGGGATGACGCTGATCTTGAAATTCGACCCTGATCTGGTTCGAGCCAGTGACTGCCTAGCCCCTGAACAATCCACTCATTCTGGAACAGCCAACCTTCCGCCGCTACTATACGTCATCGCCTGTAGATGTTAGTGTAGTTTGTTAGAATTTCGTCTCCAACTTCTACACCAAGAGGAAGCAGCTACAGCAAGAACGATACAAACATCGTCGCGGCCCGCTACTGGAAAGAGCGCCAAGTACAAGTAGACTCCATTATATTCTCACGAGAAAGACAAAGAAACAAATCGAACGAAGTTTAATATTAAAGATGCACGCTCCCACAGCTTTTCTTCCCGGGTTCGCCCTCCTGATCACGATGATTCCCGGCCTTCCTGGTGTCATCATCAAACCGAGGGATGATCTCCGGCTCATCACGCCAGGTTCTTGTAGGCCCGCGCCGGCGGCGTCTGGCTTCCTGTCTTTGGACCGCGATCACGGGGAGTCATCTTGCTCCGGCCCCGAGCTCTACCGGCGGCTGACTTGCACGTTCAATAAGGAAAAAACTGAGCAGAAAAGTGAAAATTCATACGAGCAGATGCACCGGAGAAGATACCTTTGGGAGTCCCTGGGCCTCGAGGCCCCCGCGGGACAGACATGGACGTACACGTACTGCTTCGCACATCATGCGGCAGAAATGCCGCCGGCGGCGGAGGAACTTCCGTTCCCCTACTTCGCGGGTAGCAGCAAGACCGATGTTCCTCCGTCGCCGGAGGAGGATCTGGCGTTCGCGCTGGCCCTCGCAGGAATGCGTTCGGAGGCGGAGCCCCCCGCGGAGGTACAATTAGCAGAGGCGCCTAGCTGTAAGCATACCCTGCCGCGCAGCTGCTACCAAGACCCCCGCCCCCGCCGCGTGGGCGCGCGCCAAGGCGCCAAAGGATTGGATGTTGTCCCACCTCCTGCACCAGGTGTTGGCCAGTCAAAGACCCTCGGCGACCGGTGCGAGGAGCAGTCGCCGCGCTGCGTTCCTGGCAGTAGCTCCTCCGACTTGTTCGTCCAAGGCTCCGGAGGTGCTGGGTTCTCAGCGAACACAACAAGCTCGTCCACGCAGGGACATGGTGATGTTCCGCCTCCGGCACGACCCTGCCGGGGCGAAGGCGCCTCCTCCCGCGCACAACATGGACGACAGGGGCCGCAGGAGGAGGGTGCTGAGTTCAGGCCTCGCGAGAGAGCCGCCCCTCGCGGCGACCATCATCAGGCTCAATCAGAAAGGCGCTGGGAGCAGGCGAGTGGCACGACCATCGGCACAGGACACATAGGCGCAAGGCGCGGAGGACGGCCGAAAGTGGGCCCGTACGAGTCGGACCCGGGGGTTGACCACGAGGCCATCATCCGCGGCATCCAAGAGGCGCTGCTCGAGGGATGACGCGACCGTGGAGAGACACTGACCTAGACTGTTAACCGAAGAAGCGACGCGCTGACTAAAGATGGCGCATCGTTCTTTCCACTTCATATTACCAAAAAAATACTCCGTGGACATTTTCAAACGAGCACGCAAACCGTACTCTTGTTACTCGTCAAGTAGAGCACTACCTTTTAGCACAGCCGCTAGGATACTGCATAAACACGTGCGCGTGGCCGTCTTTTCATCTTGGTTCAATCAATTTTTCTACTTTTTTTAATTCGAAATGGCTCCATTCTTGACGACCATTTCCCTGCCTATATGCTTGTGCAGCGAGCTTGAGGTTGAGCTACCTAATCTCTTGAGATCACAGACATGAAAAAGCGTTTGAAATGACTATAGGTGTGAAAGTGATCATGCCGTCGGCAGCCTTTCTTTGCGTCTGCTCAGTAAGCAGCGCCGCACGAACCCTCCACTTCTATCAATCTAGTAAACACCCGAACCGCCTATGTCTGAAAGTACTTGTCTGGGACCACTGGGACGGGTTCGAACTTCTCATCATTGACTGCGACCGGCCCCGTCTGTGAAGACCTCTGCGCATGTCATCTTCAAAATCATGCGATCAAATCGATCAGTGGAGAACGGGCATCGATCATCGATCCGGACGCTTCTATACAAAAGTGATCTTCATAAAATCCATTTTTTAGGCTATCGATCTGGGCCTGGATAGCTCGATGGAGTCGGTCTCAAACGGAAGATGCACCAATCGCAAATGTACTACACTTCTTCATCGCGTTCGTCGAACGACAACTACTTCTGCAGACCGCTTGCGCAACTCGGTTGCTACATCGCTCTGTACTGGTACAACTTGATAACCGCTACACTCACACTCTAACTTACTCTACTATAGTAGATCCATCTTTACAAATAAGCCCACTACCATTCTACTTAAACTTAAATTTGATTTTCTTTTTCTCGAACGGAACGGTTTCGGTTGCTCTGCAACATCACTAGAACTACTTTTTCATCGCCAGCTTCGGCTTCTCCATAGCTCAGAGATTGATCGCACTATATGGTAATAGAAAAAATGCACGCTCAACATCGTTTAGGCTTCCTGTCTGGGTTCTTGACCCTCCTCGCGGGTGGTCCCTCCGCCGGCTCCGCAGCCCTTTTGGGCGCTACTAGCTCTCGCGGCAAGTTGAAAAAGGCCAACAAAATTATCCGCCGCGATGATGGTCAGACTGGCAACAACATCGACCGCAAGTCCGGCCGCAATGGTCAGGTTCCCCACTTGCCCGGGCTGCTTGGTCGTGGCACGGAAGACGAGGTAGCGGAGGGCTTCTTAGCGGACACATCCGAGACAGAGGCGGGGGCGGGGCGACCCTCCGACCTCTACTCGCGGCTGAGCGTCACCTTCAACAAGGAGAGGGCGGACGCCAGAGCGGAGGACGCCGTGAGCGCCATGGCCCGGGAGCGAAGCGTGGTGGCAGCACTGGGTCTCGAGGCCCCCGGGGATCATCGCTGCCGAGGTTGGCGCAAGCCAGGGGCCGTGTACAGCGTCCGCGAAGGGTGGATTGATGAAATAAAGCTGCAACAGAAACAGAAGCGGGAAGGAGACAACGAGAAACGCGTGCTCCTGCTCGACCGCCACTTAGGCGGGACGCGATCCGCGCCGCCCGGAAGTAATTGGGGCCAGTCCTACTCGTGGGACCCGGAGGGCGGTTGGGAGTGCCTTCCAGACGGTCCGAAGGCCGCCGAACTTCCGCTGCCCGCCTTCCTTCGTTCGGGGCCGTCCGCTCCGTATCCCTCGTCTACTTCGGTCGGGGCCTCTATTCCGGAGAGTTCTGCAGAGAAGGAGCTGCCGAGAACCATCTCCCTCGCAGACAGGAGCGGGCCTTCGGAGCTGGTCCGTTGTCCTCAACCACGGGAAGTGTCGCTATCGCAGTCCGTGGGCAGCAGGATGGAGAAAACCGGGAGGTGGGGTCGTACGCGTGCATCGTCGCAGGCCGCGCGCGCGACGTCTTCGAGTTTGATTCCTGCTGAAACCGTGGAGCACGAGTTCGGAGAACGACCCCTTGATGTGGACGATCGGCCCTCGGGCTTTGTTCTTGGCGCCACGAGTGCTCCTGCCGGCAGCTCCACCGACCGTTTCGTGTCGTCACGCCACAGTACTCTTAAACGACCCGCAACTCACCCGCGGCATGTGGCCGCTGGCGCGGCATCCCATTGCGCCAGCCCTGCGTCTTCGAACACTCGAGATTTTGAAGGAGGACGAGGCGTGACCGCTGCGTCCCGACCGGAATCAACTGCCGCGCGCCCTACGACCACGACTTCTGTGGTCCCTGCACAGGACTTTCTGTTTCCGCCCGGCCTGGTGCCGGGGGATCTTGCCGCGCCATCTCGTCCTAGCCTTGATCAGCGGCGTCACGTCGAGTTGCCGGCGGGGTTTGACCATCGGAGATTCGGGCTTCAGCTCGCGGACCTGCTCGAACGTGACATTACTACCGGGACCGGGACCACGCGGATGAATTTAGGACTTCCGCAAGGACACCCCTTGAGCAGCTGCGTGTGGCGACTATAATCGCGTTCATCCTAGGCCCTAGCTGTATTTTTTCGGTAGGAGCACTATCATGGAGCTTCGGCTAGCCGACTAGGGCTACTTTCTACTTAATACGCACTGCCTCCTCCGCCGGTGACACTGATGCGCCGGGTTTACATTTTCGCTTACTTAAATTTTTTGGACGGACCGTCGCGCATGATTCTCATACTATATCAAAATCAATCTTTGTTCAACACCTCTCATTTATTTTTATGAACAAGTTCTTGCCTATTCGCACTCATGAAGTACTTACATCGATCTCGCAGAAGCTGTGATAAAGAAGGTCCGAGAAAAGTATCATAATAGGGCGTGAGTGCGTCGGAGATCTTCGCGGTATGATCCTGCAGCAACTAGTGGGTACTGCCATGAGCTTGTGAAGCTGTAACAGATTTCTAGCAACTGGGATAGATAATGACGTCGTTATTACATTTATAAGAAGCCTCACCGATAGCGATATCCGTAGAAAGAAGTGGGCGTTTAATTTTACCTTACGAGGCCCTGTACCTGTAGTTTTCGTATAACGAAGGAGTGGCGGTGGCCGCATTTGCTTTTCCATCTGAACCGAGACTTCAAAAAGGACCGAAAGCTGCCCACGCCTGTCAGCAAAAACCGATGAGTGTCGCACTTGGCAGGGATTGACGAAGCCACAGCGAGGTGAAGAGAACCACGCTGCCCGTAGGGGGAGGATAATTTAAGTAAACATGGGTCTGTTCGCTGAAATGGAAATTTGATCTTCATCGTGTGTTTCTAACTGATGCTGTGCATCGCCCGGAAAAATTCCGGAAAAACGTTTTTCGCAGTATGCCATGCTGAGACGATCTCTCACCACCTCCAAGATCGAAATCGCGCGACAAGATCTGTGGGGGTTTTATTTCTCACCCTTCGTGCGGCTATTTAATTCCGAATTTTTTATTTCTTTTTGCCGGCTTACTTTTCTCTGTGTCTCTTTATTTTGATCGGGCGGTTGGCTTCGCGCCCGCATTTTTCCTTCCTTTGATTCTGCTTTTGATGCGATCGAGGTCTTCTTTTGATAGATTCCTCTTTTGAGGCACAGCAGGACGACCACTTCCTTGGCAGCCAGACCCAGACTATATCTACTTTCGTAACAGAGGGAGCCGCAAGCGTTTAGAACCGTTTAAAGGAATCAATTCGAAAAGCACATGACCCCTTGTTTCTGGCCGATTTCTTTGCGGCGAAGTTTCATCAACTGATCGGTCTTGTTCCTCACTCCGTGGCCGTTTTCGCTGCCGCTGTTTCGCGCCGGACCCTGCGGCATTTTCTGCATTTTTTCGCCATCAGACCGTCCGCGGCATCGAACTGCACTGCAGTTATTTTGCGGTGGAAATAAGAATAACGAACAAGTTTTTCGTCCATCACTTTGATTTTCAGTTTGCCTTTTCCCCTCCCCCTCCCCCAAGAACGAAACCGCCCTATCGCCTTTGCATCGGGCGGTCGTGCATCTTCGACTGGCTCTAACTATTCTAGACGCCAATCGGAAATGAGCTACTCGGGAATCGTGAAGTCGTACAACGAGGGGAATGGGTACGGCTTCATCGAGTGCGCGGAGACCTTCGAGTTGTACGGCCGCGATGTCTTTCTTCACCGGAGGGAATACGAGACCCCTGGCCTGAACGTGGGCAGCGCGGTGAGCTTCAGCGTGACTCTTTCCGACAAGGGCCATCCCCGGGCGGTGCGAGCTAGGCGACGGCGCGAAGAGAGATAGAAGTAATAGCCGCACAGCTACTATACTAAAGTGACGAACAGCAGAAATGCGAATCGACACTGAGGGATATTTCTTAGCGACATTGGCAAGAAACTTCTGAGGCCTTCTAGCTATCTTCGATTTCGATTACTAGCCCATGTAGCAGGCCGATGGCGATGACAACAGGCGATGGATTATCGAGGATCGCATCGCGATGCGGTGTCGGTGTCCGCAACGGCAGTGGGGTTTTGAATAGCGTTCGCCGAGTCTTGGTAGTCGTCGGGCGATGGTCGCTCTGACCATGGCTGCTTCTATTCGCAGCTACCGGGGGGTACTCTTCGGGGGCCGCTCGCAGTCTTTTGTTAGACCTAGATCGCTAAATGTAGCTGTGTCAGCCTCTCGCTCTGTCTCTCTCGATAACTGTGGCGACCTCGGTCGGGGCAGCTCCCGGTGGCGGCTACAGCCGGCCTAACAGCTATTCGTCGGCCTCCCAACAACTCCGACTGCAAGTGCCCACGCAGCAGCCCCACCAGCAAGTATTTCATCAGTCGCCGATCCCCGCACCAGTGCCTTCAGTCCCCACGTTCAACAAACGCTCGTCGGACCGCTCACTCATAGACGGCAAGCTGTTCGGGCAGATAAGAACCTTCTTCCAGGACAAGGGCTACGGCTTCGTGGACTGCCAACAGGTTGGTTTTTTCTCACCGATTGCTATCGGCGAATATTCCTTTCCTTCGTTCTTTTACGGTACCTATGATGAACCAATCTATCCGCAGGCCGCCGCGATGTACGGTTCATCGGACGTGTACCTGCACTACACGCAAGCGCTGAATTTCCGGGTCGGGGACTTCATTTATTTTGACCTTGTCCTCAACGAGCAGGGCCAGCCACAGGCGCAGGGGTTGCTGCGATCCGACGACTTCCTCAACCCGCACACCCTTCCAACAAACGGGGTCGTGCTCCCCACGCAGCAGACAAATCATGCGTACAGTAACAGTAACTACCCGCAACTGCAGCCGCTGCACCCAGCTTCCAGGGGAAATGCATACGCATACGCAGCAACACAAGCAACTACGAAAGGGGGAATGACGAGGTCGTCGCAGCAGTTCGACACGAAGCGACAGTACATCGGTCACGTGAAATCCTACAACGCGGACAAGGGCTACGGCTTCATCGACTGCGGGGAGGTGAAGGCCTATTTTCAGGGTAGGGACGTGTGGGTGAGCAAGCAGGAAGTGGAAAAGTATGGGGTGAAGGTGGGGGACGAGGTGGCCTTCAAAGTCCGGATCGACCCGAAAACCGGAAACCCGCAGGCGGCGGTCGACGGTAAAAGAATACTTTAAATTAAATGTAAATGATTCGCGAGGATCTATTGCGATTCCATTTCTGTCAGGTAAAACGGAGGACCTGGGCATTACGTCGGCGGGCGATGCTGCAATTACCGCCGCCGAGCTGGGCCCCGGGCCGCACCTGGGCACGATCAAGTCCTACAACGGGCAGAACGGGTTTGGTTTTCTCGAGTCGGAGGCAGTGAAGCAGGCTTTTCCCGATTGCGACGTCTTTTTCCCCCGGCAGGAGATGGGGAAGATCATGGATACATCCCTCGCCGCCAACAACGCACTAATCCAGCTAAACGGGGGCGTGGACCCCACGGACAAAGGCAAAACGAACGAGCTCCCCACCGAGCTCCAGAAACAGTTCGAAAAGTGGCTCAAGCAGAAGCATAAGACCATCGATGCAGCCTATATTTGGTCCCTTCGATAGAGACCAGCTGTGGTAGTCGTAATTCTAAAGTACCGTAAAAGGAGGGATCGATGCGAAGCGAAGAGTCACAGGACGCGGCTGGCCTCTCGCGAGAGACGCGAGAGACCGCCAGCGGCCGACTTCTGTACATGGATGCCACACACTCACACAGCGATGCGCCGGCGCGAGGGGGAGTTACCATCTCTCAGCCGCTGTAGGCTTCGTCGGCAGGTGTCAGACCCCGTTCCCCTCAGACCCTCCAGTAGGCTTCGTCGCGTAGGCGCAGTAGACTGAGATGAGGACATCATACAAAGCACTATAGACATCGGTAGACTTACTACCATTGCCAGCTGCTGGCTCTCGAATTCATTGCATAACGCCCGTCCGGTTTACGCTGCACGTGAACAAGAAGAACAAGCCCAACGCGGAGAGCATCGAGCTGCTTGAGGACGACGAGGACGACGCGGACGCGCACCTCCTCACCAAGGTCCCCGGGGGCGGGGTTAAGGAGCGAGACCAGCGATGGTAGAAGTAAGTGGGCAACTGATAATGGTATTATTTAAGTAGAGATAGGGAGCCGTAGAGGGAGCACGCGTCATGCCATGCCTGTGGCTAGAATGGTGACAGAGCCCGACAGTAGGCGAGAAAAGAGGGCGCCTAGAGTGGTGTTTTCAGGCCTGGCACCGCTGCGCCCTACACTAGCTGACAGGCGCTACTCTCAGCTGTTGTTGGGTGCAACGGTGCCAGGCCTGCCAACCGCAGAACGCCGCATGTGCTCCTAGTATTGCAGCTGCGGGAGCGAATAACACCACTTAAAAACAGTTGCAAGTAAGTAACCACTTACCGTGGCTGGTCCCTTTCATACGGCTGCGGACACAGCTCGTGAAAGACGGGGCCAAAGGAAAGGTGCACATCATCACGAGTGCGGGAAAATTTAAGGCTGCGTACGATAGCGAAGGCATCACGCCCATGTTCGGGTTTTTGGCAGACGACAGCGATAGCGACGAGAAAGAAGTGGGCCGGAAAGCGGCGGCCGGAGGGACGAGGTTGATCGCGCCGGCGAGGTCCGAAACGCTGCTGGGAGCCGAAGACGAAGAAGAAGCGAAGGGGCCGCAACTGAAAAAACTAAGGATGTTCGGTTGAAAGCGAATGTTGAAGAAATTTTGCCGAGGGGACCAAGGAGCTGTGACTGACGTTACCTTTTAGTGCATGAAGCGACGAAATAATTGACTGATACAACTGTGATTTCATGATGTGCTTACGAACCACGCACGATAGTAGGGCCTCTGTAATCAGGACGACCACGCATAGCTGTAAGCACGACAAGCGTCTCGTTCCACTTCGCTACTCGACCTAGAGCAAGGGTCCTGAAGTAGTCTCGGGCGGTAGAGTCAGAAAGTATCTCTTACAGCAACCGGATCTATGCGACGACACTGCCGAATTGAAGCTGATTCAAACTAAGCGACGAGAGGACAAGCACAAGAGGCATCGATAAAGCAGCCACGCCTGTATTTAATAAAGGAAAATTGTCATGCTGCCAAAGCTGTTCTTTCGTTTCTGTTCCTACCGTTCGACCGGGAAAAATGATTGTGTGGTGATGACTTTCGTGTGTGTTGAAATTAAAACTCAAGCGCTTCATGGGGGCACGATTTTGCGTTCTTCGAAAAAAAAGCGCGCAGATGAAGGAAATATATCTTCGCCCGTCGTCGACAAGAAAAAGAGCCACGAACGATGAGAGGTCGACGAAAGAGGACGCACTCGATCCCGCTCGAAACACTGACACGACAGCAAGTTTGCAATAGTAGATTCATTTTTACTAGCACTAGCAGATGTACATGTAGTTAACAGTGTCAGTCGTGTAGTCAGTTGTGACAGACTCACTTGGAAAAAAGCTTGGAAAATCCAATGTCCGTCCGCAACTGTAGGCGAAGTACCAATCACAATCAAAAACCACCATAGCTGCAAGTAAGTTCCGCAAGTTTGACTTTACTGCTCCGCCTTGTTCGCTGGTAGCTGATAGAAGTGAGTAGTTCTTTTATAGGCCGCACAAAATAAAAATAAATATTTGTCACTGCACCTGCATCTTCTTCTTGTTTCTAAGCATCTGCATCGATCGACTCGACCTCGAACGGCATAAATTCTCAGAAAATAAACAAAAAGGAGTCTACCAAAATGTCGGAATCTTCGTCGCTCATCGGTGAGAAGGTGCCGGACTTCCCCGTGCTGATGGTATTCGACTCTTGTCAAAATAAAAGACCTTTTCATTGCTTCACTTTTGTCTGAGTCAATTCGTTTGCTCTTTCCCTCTCGCTTCTGCTATCTCCGGATCGATTGACTTCGATAAAAAATAAAGTAAATCGCTCGCACCCAAATCGCAGATGGACACCAAGGAGACGGCGTCGGTCGCGGAGATTTGCGAGAAGTACGAGAACGTGGTCCTCGATTTCTACACGAACTGGTGTGGCAAGTGTCCGGAGGCGGGCAAGCAGCTGGGCGCCCTCGCGGCCGCGGACAAAAGTGGCAAAAACGCCTACCTCCTAATCAACCTGGAGAACGACCAGAGCGACGCGGTCTCCTTCGTCGAAAAGCACGGGCTGACAAACGTAAGTAATCTATCAATGCTGTTATTCAACAATTTATTTACGATTACGTATACATAGCATAATGAAACCTCAACCTATGACCACATTGACATCCTTTGTGGTCTGACACGACGAGGAGCTGCCATCGCGACGCATATCGGGAAGCATCTCTAGCAAATGCATAGCTGACATGGCTCTACAGCTGACCTCCGCGGTGGTGGACGACGAAGAGCTGCCCAAGCAGTTTGAGATCAAGGGGATTCCCCACAAGACGGTGATCCAAAACGGTATCGTCACCCAGAACGGCGTCGACGTCGACATCACCGCCATCGGTACTATCTGATGCTGATACATGGATATGGAAGGATACATTTACCCAAAAAAATTACTACAAAAGATTCGCGGTGACGACCAAGCTGATCTTCGATAGCGAGAAGATCTCCGGTTCATCTCGCGGGTTCTGGCGTTTCCGATACCGATTCATTGACTTCATAATACTTTTCTTTCAGATTTCGCCGCGTCCTCCGCTGCAGACGCAGCCACCACCGCTCCCGACTCCGCCCCGCAGACCAGCTCTTCCGAGGAGGAGTTACAGCTCAAAAAAGTGCACTGTTAGGCGCAGCTTTACAAAACGGCCGCCCTCTTTTTTAGCGCGTTTTTGTGGTTTTTTGGCCCCAGTCATCACGAGCACGCGCCGCCGCCAGCACAGCAGGGGGTGGCGCCCTGAAGCGCACGCTGGAAGAAAAAATTGCGCCTCGCAGTGCTGCAGCCGTTCGGCACGCCCCTAGTGATAGGGTTGCTTCCTGCTTTCGCCCTCGTCTCGCGTGGATCTCTCCAGCTATTGAATGATCTTCCCCCCTCTTCTCCAGAATTGCTCATGTCTCCCCCGCCACCCGTCCCCCCGCCATATAGTTTGTCTCGCGACACATCGATGTGCTTGCGCCTCATGGCAAAAATGAATTGAACGACATGCATCCTATGGGCAACAATCGGGTCGCTCCGATGGTGTTCGGTCCGGTTTTCAAGAAAGTATTAGAATTAGTAAGATGTCTCAAAGTTGTTGTAGAACAGTGCATGGTTTTGAGCACCTGTAAAGGAGGAGGACGCCGATCCGCGGCAGCTGAGCAGCAAGGCGAGGTCCCTCTCGAACGCCATCAAGCTGAAGGAGAAGGATGAGATGCTGCTGAAGGAAAACCCGCAGCGATGGGTCATGTTCCCCATCCAAAACACTGCCGTGTGGGAGATGTACTCAACCATTTCAATTTCTTACATATTTTTCTTGATTCACATTGATTCCTTGCATTGCAGCTGTCGCACAGCTCACGGCCACGACGCTCAGGCAATCAGACAGTTGTTCGTTCTCCTACCTTCATCTTTCGATTATGATGTTTATCGGTTCGCGATAGGTACAAGCAGCACGAGGCATCGTTTTGGACGGCGGAGGAGATCGACCTGTCGCAAGACATGCCCGACTGGGAGAAGCTCTCCGACTCCGAACAGCACTTCGTGAAGCACGTCCTCGCCTTCTTCGCGGGGAGTGACGGTAAACAATTTCTTTAAGAACAGTTGTTTGACGAATTTATTTAGATAAGTAAGTATTCCTTTTTCTCGGTTTCCGATGTTCATCGATAGGACGACTGTCGGGTTGTGATAGCCATCGTAGCCATCGTAGCCTGCAAATGTAGTAAACCATCAACCGATGAACTTCGCGGAACAGGTATTGTCCTGGAGAACATCAACGTGAACTTCGCGAACGAGGTGCAGCTGCCGGAGGCGCGCGCGTTCTACGGCTTCCAGGGCGCCATGGAGAACATCCACTCCGAAACCTACTCGCTCCTCATCGACCAATACTGCCGTACTTTAAATTCTTGCCTGTTTATCTTTTTCGGTGCTCCACAGACATCCATTTTCATAAATAATAATTATCAGGGTCTAGTAGTAGTACCGCGCCGCCCAACCGGAAAACGAGGACGAGAATGGAATGGAATGGAATGGAATG
>RXOD01005023.1:0-16424 GCA_005223375.1 Amoebophrya sp. AT5.2 | reverse complement strand
CAGCCGTTGCAGATCGCAAGGGCGGTCGTAGTAAACAGAAATGCAGACCGCGAAACTTGGCCACCCTCGCACGCACAGGTTTCTGCAGACGAACAGAACCATCTTGCGGAAGTCGTTCGGGGTGTCCATCCAGGACATGGCGCCGCAGGGTGAGATGGACATGGTCTTAGCGACGCCCGGTCGCTTGAGCATCGGCACGAAGGTGCTCACGTTCTATCCCCGCCCGCTGCACCTCGACGCTTACCCGAAAACCGGGCGCCAATACCTGGAGACTGTCCATACTGCTGGCAAGGTCATCTACGAGTCGCCGATGGATGCCTGGCGCCGCGTACTTAATTTGCTATGCCTTTGACTTTAGATTTTTGGAGCACAGAATTTAGCTTGTTTGTTCGTGCCAATCGATGGGGAGAACACGCTACAGCAATGCCAGTGAATCTCTTTGAAAGCTAATGCGGTTGTTATTCATTGGCGACATTTTCTCTCTCTAAAGCAGCTGGGTCGCCTGATGACCATCATCGAGAGCTGGTCCGAACGCCGCGTCTGGGTCTTGTGGTTTTGCCTGGTGCAGCTGGAAAACACGACGAACACGTACTTGAGTTTTTGCATCATTACAGAATGAGTGTAATGGTGCTGCAGTTCACAATGTAAATTATTTTTCTTTCGACCACTCCAGGGAGCAGCTGGAGGACCTGTGGAAGGCGTACTGTGCCGCGTACCCGCCGCTGGAGTGGGGCTTCTCGGGAGGGTACTTGGGTGTGAGCCCGGGTCGCCCCCGCGCCCGCCATGAAATCGAGAACCAGGAGGACAGCGACGACGTCAATGCCCCCGGACCGTCTGGGAACCAGCCCCGGAACGTGTCGGCCCCCGGAACGACCCGGACCCGTGTCGGTTCCGCCACCTTCTCTTCGATCCCCGACCACCTGACTGCGAAGGCCGCGGCCGTCGCCGCCACGATCAAGGTGCCCTGCCCGCCCAAGAACCAGGTGCCCGTCGAGGAGTGGGATGCAGAGGGCAAGTACGCTGTGGCCATTACGCAGTTTCATACGTGGTTCGAGGTGAACAGGCCCTACATGCAGAACATGTCCGAGGAGCAATTCCAGACCATGTTGTGGGGCTATTTGTCGACGATGGAGATGGACACGTTTTTGGGGTCCGACTACAACAAAGTGGTCAACGCATATTATCTGTGTTTAAAGGAGGAGATGTGTTTGCCGACCGTGCAGGAGTTCTGGAATGAATTCTCTTCGGAAGGTATAATAGCCCCATAATATCTAACTCCACGCAGGTGCCTAACTCTAGCCAGATAATTTTTACGATTGTTCCTTACGCTACCCAGGTGCCCGCGCGGCCGCGTTTTTGGACAGCATGATGGAGCAAGCCAAAATCCAGGAGGAGACCGCGGTCCCTGCGAAAGCCGCGGGGAAAAAAGGCAAGGGCAAGGGCATGAACGTGTTTTCGACCAAGGGTCTCGAGCAGGCGCGCGCCTTCAACGAGTACAACAAAGGTATTGCGTCATCATTTTGTCGTGAGAAGATGGCTCGTACTTTTTTCGGTCGTTGCCTGCTGACTATAATTCTGTGACCCCTTCATCATGACAGCTCCGTCGTCTGCGCCCGACGACCCGACCAACGTGTGGGACGTGTGCGGCCGCATGGCGATGTTGAAGAAGACTCCGGCCGAGATCTGGCAGATGTGCCAGATGTTGTCGGCCGGAGCGCCCAAGCCCCCGGCTGGCGTCAAGGGGAAGTCCGAGAAGCAAGAGAAGGCCAAAAAGTCGTTCGAGGAGTCGGTGAAGAAGTTGACGAAAGCCGGCGCGTTTCACGAGGAATCGCAGCTGGAGAGCAACATGTTTCCGCGCGACGATTTGGAGGAGGTGATGTTCCCGACCTACGACGCGGGCGTGCACGGTTCGAAGCGCGGAAAAAAGTTGCGGCCGAAGAAGAACGCCGACGAGGAAGATGAAGAAGCTGGAACGGCGACGGGGAAGACCAACAAGCGCGGCACGAACAAGCTGATCTCTCCCGTGGAGGCGCCGGATAAGAAGAAGCCGGTGTTTAAGAGCGGCAAAAAAGGCATGAAGCAGGCGACGAGTGAGCAATTAGAAGAGGAACTGTTCGGCACGGACTACGAGACTGGGGTGGAGGCGACGCCGTTTGTTTCTACTTCTTCCTCCTCGGCCGACCGCGGAGCGAAGCAATTCAAGCCGTACGTGGCCGGGCCGGGGGAGCGCTTGAAAAAGTTTCCTGGCTTCGTGTACAAGCCGGCGAAGGAAAGTGCGCAGTCTGTGAAGGAGCAGGAAGCGGCGGAGGAGGAGGAATCCCGCGGTTTCCGCGCGCAGATGGAGAAGGGAACCAAGTCTACCAGCGCTGGCTCGCCGGAGGCGTCCGTCGGTGCCGCGGAGCTGGGCGGAAGAGTCCCGACGCGCGTCCACGACGTGGATCCGGACGATTACACCGATGAAGAAGAAGATGACGAGGACTGGGACCCGGAGCGCTACGGCCGCTTCTTGGAGGAGCGGCAGGACAAGGACGAGACGTATGACCCGAAAATCCACGGCGGCGCGATTTCCGGGAGTTCGTGCTCGGAGTCGTACGAGGAGGACATCAACGAAAAAGAGGGGCGGGATGAGTATGAGGACGAAGACGAAGATGAAATCGATGCGTCGGCCGAGGGTAAACCGGTCGAACCGAAGGAGGAAGAAAAGGAGTGAGCAACTTCAGAACTATAACTAAGTGAAGACTCCATCGCGGCAGGTATTTTATTTGCGTTGTTACCTATGGTGTAGAGCCGTGGAGCAATGCAATTCTGCAGCTGTGTGGCGAGCTATGCACTACTCGACATTTAGGTAGTGTGCTTGTATGCGGCGATTTTCTGTTTGGGTAGTAGGGTCATTCATTATAGTTTTCAGGTGTTGAACAAGATTTATTGACCAACATGTACTACTTTTGCAAAGAATTGCGAACAACTACTGGTTGGGGGCCAGCTTTCGGCAACCGCGCTTGCAGGTGCCGCAAGTTGGTGCCCGGATTTATACGACGGCGATAACTACCTACCGAAGACTTTGCTTACAACTAAACGGATTTGCTTTACCGACTGCCGGCATCCACGAACCTCACCACTTGCCTTGAAAATTGTTTTCTATATCGAAGAACTACTTTCAAAGAAATATTATGCAGGAATGAAACTTTTTTGGGAACCGCAGCAGCCATTGTGCCTGCCTCTCCCGTAAGCCACCATCTGCATAGGGCCAGGCTCAGTTGCAGAAGCAAACCCTGGAATCGTGAGCCCTCCTCACTTCCGACCATGGTAGTGTGGGCACTTCTGTTTCGCTGTTTTCAGCGTCAGATGTGCTGCGCACTACGTTTCATCTTTCACCGCAAACTGTTGCTACTCATGGGAAGATAGAACGATGCTGCAGGCTGCTTCGACGATTTCGGGCGTTTCCCATCGCGTTCGAGTGTTCTGGTTTGTGTGTGATACCTTTCTGTCGGTCACTTGCCTTCACTTTGTGGCGCGCCAGAATCCCATCAAAGCAAAAGCGTGAGAGAGCACGGCAAACCGAAGCAAAAAAACGCTGACGAGTACAATACACGTAGCAATACAAGTAAGAAAGTAGGCACCTGCATTTCACTAGTATTCCACTCGTATTATTGTTGGGTTCCACCTATAACTGTCCCCGATACAAGTCCCAATACTCGTAGCTTCAAGTCTGGGTCTTGTATTTCACTTGTTGCTCACTTGTATTGGGCCTGCCTTTACTGAATCACGCGAAAACGACCTAAGAACCGGGCTCCGGCGACTTTTGATGTTCTGGCCGGCTACAGAACGCCGCCGTCCGAATACAGGTGGCCAACATCAATACCCACAGCCGCGCACACGTAAAATGCAACTACTTCCGTATGGTTTTCGTTTCTATCGTGCCGGTTTACGGTTAGAAAAAGCGAAGTCGTAGCCCTACGCAAAGTCAGCAGCAAAGCCACTAGAGCAGTTTCCTACACGGTTCTCGGCCTTCGAGACAAAGCAAAGCAATGGACCTCGACGCGGTCAACCGCGCCTCTGACGGGCCACCGCAGCCTCCGTCCGTCCCGGTTCTGCGCAGCGACGTTGTGGAAACCGGGATCCATGTCGAGATGTTTCCCGGGGCCCCTTCGGTCCACGTCGGCGTTGACCTGTACCTCTTTGGGTGTCCGATCAAGGAGGTGACGTTCCTGCGGCACCTGAACCTCACGGAGAAGAAGCTCTGGATCCATGATCCCAGCTGTCCAACCGGCCAGCATCAGCTGCGCGGAAAGGTCACGGACTTACTCACTCCTCTGCAGCGCCGCGAAAAACCCTTCTACCAATACGGGGATAACGACGGGACGGGGCGTCCGGTTTTCACGCGAAAACTCAACTCCGTCAAGTTGATGGAGAGAGGGAAGGTGGAGGCTCACTTCGGTTTGGGGCCGGATTTGGTGCAGGTCGAGTTCATGATGGAAATGATTCAGGCGCGGATCAAGACGGCCCGCCGTACCCTCAGCGAGATCGAGGCCAACAAGGTGGCGACGATCTTCGCGCACTGGCTGCTGGAGCCGATGACGGGACACAGCGTCGAGCTTCACTTTTTTCGCGACTACAAGTACCGCCCGAAGTACATGGCCAACACCCTGCTCCTTCACAACTGCATCCTGGCTGGGCACATCGACTCGAATGCGAAGAAACGTATTTTGTTTGTTACTTGTTGGGCACTTGTATTGGCATTCCTGTCCAAGACCACCGGTAAACATCTTCAAAAGTCGTCGGGGAAGCGTTTAGGCGCTGTTTTCGGCGACGTCAGGTTTGACAGCGGCTCGCGACAGCAATACACGTGCGCAACTCGTGGCAGCAAACCGATACAATTAAAATACAAGTGAGAATACAAGTGATTTACAATAGGATTCGGCATTTTTGGGACAGTGAGAATACAAGTGGCAATACACGTGAAATACTGGTGCAATACATTGCTACAAAGGCTTGCTTGTGCGGTACAAGTATTGGGTTTTGGTCACCGATCCATACGCGTGCATCAGGAATGCAAAAATGATTTTATCAGATATGCCTCGCGGGAGTGTGATGATTTCGTGCGTGAAGGCGCTGTCCCTGCTGCTCGAGTTTGGCGTGGTGAGTCATTCCTTGTACGAGGTGGGCACGTGTTTCAACCGGATCTACAAAGGCGTGCTCCTGGGGCGGAAATGCATCAACCTGCAGAACGGTGTTTCGTTTTTTTTATGTTTCGCCTTCATATGTTTTCCAACGCAAACCGCGCAAGCTAACAAGCAGAACGCGGCTGCTCATCGTGTTTGTAGCGTAACTCCCGCGTGGTGTGAAGCTGGGCCGGCGGCTTCGCGATTGTGCCGTCGGATCTCAAATTCGATGACGGCGCACAACCAAACAAGGAACTGCATGTAGGAAAAAACCAGCATGATAGCGCCGTAGTTTCGCACAATAAAAACTCATGCCGAAGCTGCGCCCCCAAGATTGCGCCCATGATACCAAAACGCATCCCAGGTTTCACCCGCGAACCCCTCGCGCGCCAACTGGCTGTGGACGCGGCGACTCTTCCGCAGGGGCGGCCGAAGCTCACTCTCAAGGACCATCTCAAGAAGATGGCGCAGCCTCATTGTTCCCACCAGCAGATGACCGAAAGCAGGGGCTTGCTGGCGTGGGCGCATCTCATGACGACGTTGGCGCTGAAGCTCAAATGCGCCTCAGGCAATGTGATCCCGCACCTCATGTTCGACAAGCCTATCGGCCTGATGACGGACGGCGTGCAGCAAGGCGGGGCGGAAGTGCTGAGCACACGGCTCCACACCGATTGGCTCGGCGGAGTTTGGTGCCTTTATCCGCTCCCGATCATCTTCCTGAACAAAGTTTGCCACGTCGACATCTGGAACATCATCCAAAAGGACAACCTGATCAAGCGCGACAACGAGCTGAAGGCGGAGCTGAGCTCCACCTTCGCGCAGGCAGGACTGTTTAAGAAGATCGAGTATTTTTGCACCACGAAGAAGCTGTTCAAGGAGTTGCCCGTTTTCGCGGCGTGCGACCAAGGCGGAGCGCAGTCGAAACTTCTGACCGACAAGCTCGCGCAGGGGGAGAAAATCCACATCCAGTTCGATCCTCCCCATCGCGAGAGCAACGACCAGTTGAGGGTCGCGATGGCCGTGGCTCCGGCTGGCTTCGAGATGAGTCTGGGCTTCGGCAAGGTCGCGAAGGGCGCGCAGCGCATGAAAATCGGGGAGGGGTTGCAGGAGCTCCTGAAGCTTCCAGACGACATGCTGCGGGACGTAGCGGGAGACGAAAGAGCAACCCTGGAAGCAGAGCTTGGGGCCACAGTCGAGGAGCCCCATTTTTGCCAGGTGTTCAGGGATTACATCAGACGCATGCTCAGCCTCGCGGGCAAGTTTTCAACGAAGAAACGGCGCGCGAAGTTCAGCTTCGGGGCGAAGTTTTACAAAACAGCTTGGCCGGTGCTGACGATCGCATTCCGCATCCTGGTACGCAAAGAAAGCCCGGCCGTGCTGGAACCTGCGCTGCGGCTGGTCTTGCAAGCTGACCCGGAAAACGCAGACTGGGTCCTCCTGGGCGTGAAACCAGAAGACGTGAAAATCATGAAGCAAGAGATGAGCATAGGAAAAAAGATGGAGGACGAGCAGAATCGTACTGCTTGGCTTGCGTTGGTTTTCAGTTGCTACCTTCGAGATCAACTCGCTTTTCAGTCTCTACAACAAATAACTACATAGGAAGTCACCTGTCCATACTAAACGAGGCAAGTTTCACGGCGCGCAGCAGTCTTTTTCTCCCCGACAAAGGTCTCCAAGTCCTGAAGCTGGATGGAGACTTGGAGGATCATGAGTTCGCGGCGGAGTACGACCCTGAGAACGACGACGACGACCCCGACGACGCGTTCCTGGAGCAGATGGGCGGACCAAAAAACAACGACGACAAGCTCGGCGCGGATTCTCCGGAAAAGAAACGCGCCCTCGGAGGTGACTTCGGTGTCGATGGCTGGGCGTTTGGGGGCGGAGTCAGTCACGACCAGCGCGCGGCCTCTCATCTTCCGCAGGCAGATTCCGCGCTCGGCAATAAGAAGAAGCAGAACGAAAACAACAAGAAAGAGGACGCCTTCAACTTCATCGTCTGCCAGTACTTAATGTTGATCAACCCTCACGCTCAGGCTCGCATCTGCATCATGGAGCGGGCGCTGCGGGCCGGGGTTTTGTACCACTCCGTGGGAATCGTGGCGGTCTTTTGCAATCTGAAGTCGCACTCGATGCAGTATGCCCAGTACCCGCTGATGATGGCCGACAACGCCAAGCATTTCAACACTGCCGTGGACAAGTCTATGGAGGAAGTGTGCAACCTAGTTGACAACCAGTGGCTCGCGAGCGTGTACGGCGACGCTTTCACCGAGGTGACTCGGCTTATCTGGCTACGTTGCTTAGTAAGATTTTACATCGAGATTCCGACCTGTTCTCATGTCGCCAGCTTTTCCCTACCTTTTTTGTCGTCCTTTTTGTTATACTTCTCCGCCTCATGAATGAGAATGATGTCTCACTTACAGACGATCCGGCGGAATCTGCGCACGCACCGCAGCAAAGTGGCGAAATGGCAGCGCGTCCTCATGTACGGCATCACCGACTCCACGGAACTCATGCTGGAAAATATGAAGGAGGTGCCCATTCCGGCGGCGTCGTTGAAATCGACCCTGAAAGAGGTCTTCGACAACGTGGGCGACTTCGTGGCGGACCCGACTCTTGGTCACGCGCACTGCCTCCAAGGTCCGTACTTTTACAGCACCGAGATCCGGGCGCAGCCGATTCTGGACAACTACCTTCTCCCCCGAACCACCGGAAGGATCGACGAGTACGATCTGAATACTGGGTTGCTGGTGTGCAGCGTGCCGCGTCCGGAGCGCTTCGGGGAGGAACCCAACGTTCCGAAGACGTGGCGCTTCACTGACCTCGAGATGATCAAAGTCAAGGACCCGGGCGCGTGGGAAGGCTCAATCAATCAGTGCATTCGAAAAGTCGTGCACTCGGGGTCGCCGCAGTCTGAGGTCGTGAAACACTACCTGATGGGGCTCTACAGCTGTAACCTAGTGCGGGAGTTTGACAGGTTGCTGGCGTTGAAGAAATTCACCGAAGCGCGGCAGCTGATGGAGGTTTGGAATGACGCGCTGCCGGTGTCGACGAGACCGATCGAGGCGCAGGGCGGGCAGATGACGAAGGCCGTGCAGAAGGCGTCTGCGACAGGGTTGGTCGTGGGGGTAGTGAGTTCGTTTTTCTAAGTACTCTTGCTGATGCGTCATCCAAAAGTTAATACTAGCCGCAGTTTAGTGCACAACGTCGCAGGGTGTTACCAAGCACGTGCGCAGCTTCTACTTCTTCAAGACTACCAGCCAAACACTCACAGAATGCGCCGTGGTATCTGTGCGAGCAAGTGGTTCCGAACTTCATTCCTTTCCTCTCCCCCGCTGCCCACGATTCGGCCGAGTATGCAGTGGACAAGGGAGTGAAGAATTCGTACAGCGTCTTGGACGGCCGCATGACGCTCGAATCCTTAGGATTTGATTCCTTCGACGAGGTGCTAGAGCTCATGTTCAACCACCCGGAGCCGTTCGAAACCGTGACCACCGGCTTCATCGACCCGCAGAAGTTTTCCGTTTGGTGTGACGAGTACGCGAAGCAGGAAAAAGAGCGCCGCGACTACGACGTCGCGCGCCGCGAGGCCATCGACGACATCTGCCCCAAGGACGGCGCGAAGCCGTACGACTTGTCCCACTACCGCAAGAAATTCAAGGAGATCCACCACACTAACAAATACGACCACGACCTCACCAAGAAGGATATCGAGCGCATCATGCAGCACAAGTTTGACACTCAATCGCTGCCGACCGTTCTCAGCGCCGAGTTTCTTTGCCAGGAGCAGGCCCACTTCCTGTGTAACACCGGCCAGGAGGCGAAGAAAGAGTGGATGCGCGGCAGGCTCAGCATCAGCTTCATTGCTGGGGTTTTCCACATGAAGTCCCTGGCCCGCGAGCCGTGTATCTTGGTCACGCGCAGAGAGGACACGCGCCGGGCCTGGCAAATCGTCGACGTTTCCGTTCCGCTGCGGGTGGTGAACATGTTCATGCTCAAGGAGAGAGGCGAGGTGGACCAGGATTGCCTCGAGTTGCAACGCGGTGGAAAGATGCCGGACGACCTGTACAAGCAGTTGTACGAGCAGCGCGCGAAAAACTACATCCCGCCGGCACAGGGGCTGCCGGTTCCCGGAAATATCAACAAAAGCGGCACTTGTTTCATTCCGTGGGCTATGGCACTGCTGCAATTCGAATTAAGTGGCGCACAGTCTCAATATCTCAATTTCTTGTGCCGGCGCCACCTCCTTACTTTTTAGATTTTGGGCGTAGGGTATCACATTGATCCAAAGAAAACCAGGGAGCTTTTCTTCATCTTGTGTAAATTTTTTCAGCTGTCGCCGACCGCTTGATGCCGTGTCGCGACGAAACCCGCGCGCAAACCTTCGGCAAGTTTGAGTGGTTTGACAACCCCCAGAACTGGACCCACCCTATCCCGACGCGCGAGACCTACTCGAAGCAGTCCATCCTCAGAGGCCTGTTCGTGGCGGGCCGCTTTGTCGAGGAGTGCGTCATTCAGCCTGCGGACATGGACACGCACATCTTCCTTCTCGCTGAAACGGGCTACGTTTTGGAAGCAGCGGGAAAGATCTCGGTCTGGGGAGTCTTGAGCGAGCAGGTGGAGACTCCGTTGATGGCGGCCATGGTGAAAGGGTTTGGCGTCGTGGACACCTGGGCGCCGGGACACAACATCTCCATGAAGAACCTGATCGCGGACACGGTCCGAGAGTTGGTCATGGAGTGCCCGCTGCGCTTGCAGTCGGTGTTCGACCCGCACTTCATTCTCCAGGAAGACGATGCGCAGTTGTGCCGTGAGTGTTTTGGCCGTCACTTCAGCAAGAATCCGCGGCCTGTCCCGGCTCCGATGGTGTATCCGAAGCACGATGACAAGAAGGCTGAACCCGAGCTCCCGCCGGAAAAGAAGATTCCGAATCCGAAGCAAGTCTGTTCCTTCAAAGAAACCATCGGGCCGCAGAAGAAGGCGCCGCGCGAGAATATCATCATTCTGCGCGACAGCATGGGGGAGCCCTTCTACTGCGACAGGAAAACCGGTCTGCCGGTGAAAGAAAAGGACATCATGGAGCCCAAGAAAAAAGAAACACTGCTTCCCCCGGACGCCGACGTGGGCGCGCCGCTGGGGACCCCTGCTGCAGCCGAAGACGACGCAGAACAGAAGTCCCCGCTGGAGAAGTGGCTCGAGTCGCTGGTTCCCCGCATCGACAACAACATTATCGATTACAAAGATCCAGCCAACGGAAAATCGCTGACCCAGGTGCTGGAAGCCTGCACCCAGCTCGCGCAGCACATGCAGCAGTTGAAAATGACGACGGTCATCGAATGGTCGGAGATCCTGCGCGTGCTGCTGATGGGTCAGGAAGATGCGGCGCGGTACTTGGTGGCGAAACAGGTTTACGTCGTTGCCGACGAAACGGCGAAGAAGAAAGCGGAAAACAAGGCGGTGGTGACAATGCCAGCCACCATGGCGAAGGTGCAGGCGAAACTGGAGAAGTTCCATAATGATGCCCGTGCCGCGGCGAACAACAAAGTCAAACTGAACGTCGTCCGCGAGCAGAAAGAAGAGAAGCCCGAGGAGGACAAAGGGCCTACGATCGGACAGCTGAGCGCCAACCTGAATCAGATCGCTGCCGAGTTGGGCAGCATTGGTGACTGGGTGGTTCCGACGTCGAATAAACCGGTGGCACTCTTCTTCTTTTTTCGCTGTGTTAGACTTCGCATCTTGTCTCGCAATTTTATGCGCGCCAAATGATCAAAGCGAACAACTGCGAGGTGCGTCGCAATGGCCCGGCGAACCGCGGCAAGTGGGAGGAGGAGCTCGACAACGACGTCGAGGAGGGCGTGGGCGTGGAAATCAAGGACAAGCGCGAGCATAACTTCAATCCGGCCCAGTACATCAGCGGCATGCGGGAGAAATGCGCGAGCGTGAAGCACGCCCCGCATCTCCGCGTGTCCTACGAGAAGTACCACGACCAAACCATCGATCTGGTGCAGCTGCACGCGGAGAATCATTGGAAGATCGTGAACCTCAAGTGTTTTTTCTGCAGCAAGAAGGTCGGCTACTGCCGCTATCACTGGTTCACTGGATTGCGCCTGCAGGTCCGAAGCTGGCGCTCGCGACGGTGCAGGCCTGCAACAAATCGAAAAACTTAGGACCCCGCTCCCACATCATGATCGACGAATCCACGGGGCGTTGCTTCTGTGGATTCTGGCGCAACAAGCAGCTGTACCGCTATGCGACGGGCGACGAAAAGCCTCCGATCTCCCGGTGCTGGACCTGCGCGAAAGTCCACGCAGCCATCAGGCTGCAGGAGGAGGAGAACGTGGTCTGCGAGTGTGTCAAGAAAGTGACGAAGACAAGCCTCAAGCTCATGCCCGGCAGGATGGCTTTTGAGTAGGACCGACGCTGGTCCTGCCGTTTCATTTTTTTTGGTCTTCATGCATGCGGTGCACTCATGTCAAGACCTATGACTACTGGGACATGCGTTATAACAATGTCTGAACTTCTCATGTGATTATCGAAGCAGTTTTGAAGGTTCTACTTTTGGGCTTCTTTACCTACCGGCTGTAGTCGCGCTCCGCGGCGCAGCCATCATTGATTTTTTTCGGCGTTCAAACTAACAACGACCTACGTCTCTGGGTCTACCTTTCGTCTGCGGGGCTCACCTCTGTGGGGCCGCAGGCGATTTTTTCTAACAGTGACTCTTTCAAAGAAATACTGATATCAAAAACTGATACTACATTTGTTTCGAGTGCCGGACGTTATTGCATTTCTTTATCCGCTCGACCCTCACTACTCACGCTGGCCTACCTTCTAGTCTCCACGAAGCAGCTTCCTCTCGTCGAGTCCCGCGCTTCGGCATCGCTCGAAGCGTGGCACTCAAAAAATCAACATTCAATCATCTCGGAAGAAAGAATTAAGCGATACTTTTTTCGAACGAAATTACTCGTCAAACGAACCCGATCACATATGGAAACACTGCGGCCGTCAGCCATGCACTCGCCGCGTACATCGTTGGGTGCTGCGTTTATGATTCCAAACTTTTCAAATCTGTGCGCGGGGTAGATTCTACGCGCCAAACGAAAGCGCGCTCCTATCGTGATCCTTGCAGTCCTTGCGTGCCTCGTCCTTTGTTCTATTCGTGATCATAAATGTCTTCAGATCCATGGGGGCGGAGCATCCCGTTCATAAACTCCATCGCCAAAATATCGCCGTTGCATGGTGGCAACGTGCCCGAAAAGATCACCCGATCCCAGATCCAGGTTCTTCGTCAGGCATTTCGGTATGGAAGAAATATCTGTGGGATTTGATGGCTCTATCTCGGTACTGCAGACTCGGTCGATGCTGGTGGGGTGCTTGTGTGTCTGGATCTGGGTGGGTAACCTAAGTACTTTGCATAGTGTAAATAAAAGCGGGAATAAAAATCACGAATGCTCATAAGAATGGTTAGTTTGTCGCGTTAATACCACTACGCAGATGAGGTGGCACAGGATTATGACGGAGACGTGGAGTGCGACGTGGAGATGATCGATGAAACTTTTTCCCTGGTACATCCGCAATTTGTCCCCGCGACGTTAGCGACTACTGCATCTGGTTCATCTTCCTCCTCCTCTTCTTCCGGTGCAGGGGCCTCGAGCACGACCACAAGTGGGCCATTCTTGCCGAAGCAGCGCGACGCAATCGAATGCATCGTTCGCGGTGAGCACGACGTCGTGCTCTCGGGCTTGTTCGGAAAGTCGGTTGCGTACCTTTTTCCCGTGGTTCTCACCGGCGGGCTCTGCGTGGTGTTTACCAGCCGGGCGTCGCTACCGTGGAGCGCCAAGGTGCAACGGATACGGCGGACGGATTGTGTGAAGTACGGGCTGCTGATGGGCTCCGAGGGGACGATGCTGGAGTCGGCGGAGACGCAGGCAGTGCTGCGCGAAATTCGCGAGTCCTGGGAGCAGCAGGAACAAGCGGCGGGCGTCGGCGCGGGGGATGATGGGAACGAGGACGAGGCGGCGGCGAATAAAGGAAGCAACTACGCGAAGGCGGGCGGTGGAGGTGGAAAAAAGCGGACGAAAGGCGGAATGAATTTCCAAGAGGGCGGCGCGACCGGATCGAGGCAGGGTAAGAAAACGACGTACCAGAAGCAGGAACCTGCTGGGGAGCCGGCGTTCTCGCAGGGCATGGAAGAAGTGGTCGCCCGTGCGAGGAAATGCATCAGCAACAATCAGGCCAGGAGGCAGGTGGAGGAGCGCGAAGCTGCGGGGGGGCCAAGGGCCGGCACCACAGGTGATCATCCCGACGCAGGAGACGTTGACGCCGGCGGGCAAGATGACCAGAACAGCGAAGACAGCGCAGTGTCCGACGCCGAGCCAGAAGTGCGCACGATCTCGGTCGTGTTCGTGAATCCCGCCTACCTGAAGACGCACGCCACGCGCAAGAACAAGGTGATCAACACGCTACGACAGGCGGTTGCGAAGCGTCGTGGTAGCTACGTGGTGGTCGACGAGGCACACGCGCTGGTACAGTCCAGTCTCTGCTCGCGCGACGATGTGTTTTGCACGAGCCGCGTGAAGGAGTTCTTCGGTGCGGGCACACGCGTGGTCGCGGTGTTGAACCACATGCCGAACCTGCGGCGGGTGAGGCAAGACGTCGCCACGCAGCTGCAGCTCGCGAACGGCTACAGGGAATTCGAGCTGCTGCCGTCCGCCGCCGCGCTGAAGCAGCTTCAGATGAGAGTGGTCCTGCAGCAGAGCAATTTCGGGACTGCCGGCTCGAGCACGCTCACGACAACGATCGCGCAACAGAGCAACGCGGACAAGAAGAGGGCCGATCTTCTCGCGAAGGTACGCACGACCGAGGCGCGCGCAATCGTGATCGTGGACGACAGCAAGGAGGTGCAGGCACTAGCGAAATACTTTACCACAGTGGGCGGGTTTGTTGACGACAAAACGGCCCCCGTCGTCGAAAAGCTGTCGGGAGTCTCGCCGCAAATGCCGCCCACGCAACTGATCCGGGAACCGACGCCAACTAGGGGTTCAGCTGTTGCAGTGCAACAGGCACCGGGGTCGTCCTCTACTTCGTGTCGTGCAGGAGCTGGCACGTCGGCGAAAAAAGAGCATCAATGGACGCTCGCGTACTTTTACTCCGCGATGCAGAAGGGCGACTGCGATCTCATGCATCGGCGCTGGGCCTACGACTCGCGCTGCAAAGTTCTAATCGTAAACGCCTTTCACGGGGCCGGAGGAAAACCCACTGCGCGGCTTTTGTCTGCGGCGCCGGTGTCACTAGTAGTGCACTACACCGCAAGCGCACTTCGCAACTTGGCAAAACTGGCTGAGGACGTCGCGCCGCTGTTGTATGAAAAAAACGAGGCAGGGGCTTGGAATGTTGCTGCTGGTGGAGTAGAAAACGGGAAGCAGTTGAAGCGGGAGCACCTCCTCTGGTACGACGGATTTGCGACCGAGAGAGCGAACTCCCATCTTTACATGCTGCGGGAAAAACTTCTGAAGGCGCCCGGCGGCGGAAGCAAGGGAAACAAGTCGCAAGTGCAGGATTGCACGAAGGAAGTGTACGACTTTTGCAGACAGGCGAGCGGAGTGCACAAGGTGTCTTTTCTCACGAAGCTCGGTCTAAACAAACTGGCGGGAGTCAGCATGTACGGGGGAGCTTCCTCCTCTTCGAGCTCTTCGTCTGCCTCTGCTGCAGCAGGGGCAGCCACCCCCGGCGCGGGGCAAGTAGATGCTGAGCCCACCGCAGAGCAGGTCGCAAAACAGCTTGAGAAGCAAACGCGAGACCACGCAATTGCAAACGCTACGATCACTGGAAGCTCGGGCGCAGCGGCGTCATCGTCGTTTTCAAAGCCTCTACAACCAGCGCAACCGACTAAAAAGCCGATCATTCAAGACGATCTTCTCATGGATATTTTGAAAGCGGAAAGTAGAAGAGAAAGCGGTGCGGAAAACAGTACTGGAAATGGGGGGGCAGAACAATTGCCGAAGCCATCTACAGCACGGGATGCAGCAATACGCATGTTCGGTGCAAGCAGTAGTACAGCCGCGAAAAAGAAAAACGAGAAGCCACCAAATTCCGGCGGAGCCGCCAAGGTGAAAAAAGCCAATGGGAAGACGAAAGCGTCTGCTGCGGGTTCTGTTAAATCCAGTGCGACCTTGCTGGGCGGCATCTCAGCGCTCGGAGGTTTCGCGAGTCTTCTTGAGCCGAACAAGCGCGTCAATTCCCAAAACAAGCCGTCTGGTTTGCAATTGGGCGGAAAAGTAGCATCGACAAACACTACTTCTACCGCTGCGTCCTCGGCGACTGCGGGGAAGGAGGGGAAGACGAAAACACGCGATGCGATGCCCGCAACTGAGGCGGACCAGGCCGGTGATCGGGCAGCCGTTGCGCCGTCTTCGAAGACTCGCTGCGAGTCGCTCGCAGCAGCAGGCGCGTCCGTGGTTCGAAAGAACAGCAAGGAGGATTTCAAGCGGCAGCTACCGAAAGAGGTCCTTCGCGCGGACAGTCACATCGCCGACAAAATGGCGTCCTTCATGCGGCTCGAGGAAGACGACCGCAGGGAGGCGGCTCGCAGTCGAAAGCCAAGTCAAGAGGATTCTCCAGTACCGCCCGCTGGAGGTGATGGTGAAGGTACCAGCTGCAATAAATATAAAAGGAAAAGTCACGACGGCGCCGGAGGGCGGGAACGGGATGAAGAACAGACCGGGCGGATGCGAGACGAGACCGAGAATTGCAGCGATTCGCGACCCCCGCCTTCAAAAAAGAAGCGCACGCTGAAAGCACAAAACAGCGTCGCGAACACCGAAATACTGCCAGACAACACGCAGCGTCTGGGTGGCACCAGCGGCATGAAGAGCGCGCATAAGGAAGGGGCGCTGGGTGCTGCGTCATCGGGATCAGCGCCTGCGACCCTTGCCGCTGCTGCAAATACAACGTCGGATGCGTCTTCCTCCGCGCCCTCTGCTGTACCGCCCGTGTTCCGCTCCGCGACTGGTGCCGGGTGCAGCTCGAGTTGCAGCGGCGGCGCATCCACCTCCTCGTCGTCGAACCTTGCACGGGGAGCGCAGTCGGCGAATGTGGACGTCGCAGCTTCCGGTGCTGCGGCGCCGTCAGGAGATCCAGGCGCACCTGCTGCAGGAAGCATGAAGACGCGCGCAAACAGCGACGAGGTCGTACTGATCGATGACGACACATCAGACGACGATGTGTTCAGCGCGAACTTTGCTTTCGGCGCTGCAGCTCGCAGACGAT
>RXOD01005022.1:0-16438 GCA_005223375.1 Amoebophrya sp. AT5.2 | reverse complement strand
CGGCGGCCGCCGCCCCTCCCCCCGAAGTGGAGGAAAATCAAGAAGAGGATCTGTTCGTCTCGCTTCCAGTGCCTGCGAAAACTCCAGATGACAACGGCTCCTCGCATCAACCGCCAGAACAAGCGGATGACAGAAGAACGCCGCCAGGAGGACCATTAGACGCACAACCTCCTCGATTTGAACAACAAGGCTCGTCGGCATCGTCTGCCTCTGCGGATCAGCATCCGCACTCGTCATTATATCCACCAGCTGTTGAACTTGAACCTGTGGTCCAGCACAAGCTTCAAGCGCAGCCGCCGGGGATAGCTTCTTCATCTACTGTGATGTTTTATTCGGACGCGTCTAATCATCCTCATCCTCGAGCGGCTCCAGGAGCTGCACAACTCCAGAGCATTGGCGCGATTGACGCACTTGCTCCAGAAGCATTCACCTCCCCGGTGGTTGCACCACCCCAAGCCGCCTCGGTTGTCAGTCTAGCTCCAACCATGCTTGCTGTGCCCGGTCTCCTACCGGCACAAAGGCCTCCAATCGCCAGAAAATCCGTCGGCAGTCCCCTCACTCTGGCAGTTCCTGAGCTCGGAAGTGGTGGAGGCGCGACAGACGGCTCGGACATGGAAGAGAAAATGATCCTTGCCCCGCCCCCGGCAGCACTGGCAATCGAGGCTGTTGCGGAAACCAGCATTGCGCCTCAGACGGTCAGAACTCAATCAGCATGCTCAGAAGGAGCACGACGCCATGATCTTCATCGCCAAGGAAATCACGACGTGATGAAGAATGCACCACGATTGATTCCAGCACTCCACCAAGACCAACAAAAGCCGCCATATTTCACGACAAGATCCCCAACGACAGCACTTCGCGATTGGCTGGTGAATCCGGGTTGTGTTTTGCTCGCCGGATTCTCACAAGATGAGCGGGATGGAGCGTACTTCTATGGCGACACACAAATCGAGCTCGAATGTCGCGTCTTCACTGGTCGAGCGAGCGCTGGGATGGAAAAAAAGCAAGAAATTTTATTGGGCAGGATTCATTGTGACACTGCAAGACACAATATGGCATTGCAAGATGATTGCGGCCATTTTTGTGATGTAGTTTCTGGCTTTGAACCTTTGGAAGTGGTGGTAAGGAAAGTGCATATCCTGGACAAACTTTAACTTGATGTCTAGCTCTAGCTCAGAGCTAGGTAGGCTGGTCTCGCATTCAAACTTACCAAGAGGGAGCAAAGGAAAAGACCAAAGGCAAAGTGGTACTGGTAGAGTAGATATATATACTTAATTTGAGGAGACAGAAAACAAAATACGTACGCAGTGCAATGAAGAAGAAAAGCGAATGCAAACATCGGGGGGAGCTGGGTGGTCGTACAATGCATCTTTCTTTGTGTGCGACTTTGCTTGCTGTTGTGTTCGCTTTTATTTCGGAGTCGCGATTCATGTGGTAGGTCCCTCAAAAAGAGGGGCCCGCCCCCGCCCCTGGGTCCCATTGAAATTGATTGGCTCGCCCTCGCGCGATCATGGATCCCTCAAATAAACCGAGGACCGAGGGGCGCCGGGTCAGCTGAGCTCGCCTGTGGGATTGAGCTGGCGACAGTTGTAACTCACGCCGAGCATGCACGTTGGTTCGTTGGGTGGACTTGCACTGGCACCCACGCCGGCCTCCCTCGCTCCGTCCGTCCCTGCTGGCATGGTTGCGCCCGGTCGCTCGTTCTTTCTAGTTTCTACCATGATTTGACAAAGCTTCCTTGCGGCCTCAATGAGTCATTTGACAAATTTCCCTCACCCCATTCCTTCGCATTCCCATCGTTCGATCCAATCCGAGTCCCATTCTTTCCCGATCCAAATCCCATTCTTGATCCAAATTCCATTCTATCTTCTTGATCCAAATTCAATTCCCAATCCAATTCCCTTTCCCAATTCCTTTTCCCAAACCCAATTCCTTTTCCCAATCCAATTCCCAACTTTTCCAATTTCAAGTCTAATTCCCAATTCCCAATCAATCTATCCAATTCCCAAGCCAAAAACCAAACCACTTCATTCTTAAATCAATCCAATTCGCAATATAACTCCCAACCCAATTCCCGATCCAAGCAATTCCCAATTGCATTCCCAATCCAATTCCCAACTTTTCCAATTTCAAATCCAATTCCCAATTCCCAATCAATCTATCCAATTCCCAAGCCAAACCAATTCGTTCTTAAACCAATGAATTCTGAATCCAATTTCCAATCAGATTTCCAATCCATTCAATTGCCAATCCAAATCCAATTCCCCAAATCTTTATCCCAATGCAATTTCCAAAACCAATCCAATTACCAATGAATGCCAACAACCCGGGGCTGGACCCAAAATACATACTAGCAAAGTATATCTGAATTTCTACCCGCTTTGCATGATCTCAAACCACGTGCATGTGATGTGGATGACAATGGTGCTGGTGCGGGTACAGCTACAGCGGACGTATTGAGATCGCTTCGTACCCATTGCTGGTCCTCACCACGACGTGCTGCAAGTTCGGAAACGCCGCGAGCCGCAGGGCGTCTGGCACGAGCCCGCAGGCACAGCCAGGAGAGATTGCTTGCGGCGCCACCGCCAAGTCGTGGGAGAAGCTTTTCCACCTCGGTGGACCTCGTTTGTACTAAAGTCCTCATGCTGCAATTGCTGGCACGTTCCAAGGAAGCACCGGGGGGGGCAGTAGGCAAGCAGCGGGTTGCAATCTTGTTCCTCTGCTCCTCAAATAGAGGAGTACCGTGCGGGCATGCCCGTGGGTGTGATCAAGCAACTGGTCGTATCCACACAATGCATGCGGGTCTGGCGCCAGGCAAGTGTGACTGCGCGTACTCGCCCACCCTGACTTGACTTGACCTGCTCCTGGCGGTGCCCTCTCTTCACTTGCTCCATTTTTAGGTCAAGTCAGGGTGGGCGAGGTATTTTGATTTTCTTTAAAAAAATATCACACATGGGGGCGTTCAGCACCTTGAATCCATTGTAACCCGTCATAGACCTTGCTATCGACCACCTCCCCTAACAAACAAGCATCTCCTCGTCCAGGGTGGTCGTGCCAGCCATTCCTCCTGCTCGAAGTCGAACATCTCTGCGAATGTTGCAGCTTCTTCTCCCAGCATCGCGGCCAATATGTAGCAGTACTGTTTCTTTGCGCAATGTCGCCACCGAAGGTTGGCACTTCGAGCAGCCACAGCACACATTCAAATTGATTTTTACATTTTCATGTCCATATTCATGCCTAAAAGCAGCATGCATGAGCACTACGTCCTTTCGTTTCATTTTTTAATCACAATAGCTCCCGCTGCTACAAGCACGCAAGAAGAATGAATATGGACGAGAAAAGCAGCCATGACTACCAGCAGAAGGACAATCTGCGTGGGGGCTTACTTTAATACGATGGATTGCATGCTTTATTTGCTTCCTTGGTGAACACAGACGATAGAGGCGGTCGCGGCTCAATTTATTTTCGTGGCTGCGCCGGCGGGCGCTGAACTGGTATGTTGTCGCAGTTTTTTTCTTCATGTAGGTATCTGTCGTATCAGCATGGGGTCTCGTGGCAACGAAAAATGGAAGCACGTCAGGAGTTCGGTGTTATTCACGAACGGTTGTCGGATGGCTTGGATGAGCAATGTCCATCCTCCCCAGTTTTTCCATCAACAGCAGCATCACATCTTCAAAAAGTCGCCAGCACACATGTCACATCAAGAGCAAGACACCCTCGCATTCCGGAAAGTACCCGAGCAAGAGGAGCTTAGTTGTAAACCATGTACTTCGCGTTTGCTGAGAACTTGGCGTATCCCTTGATCACCTTGTTGATGGCTTCAATCATGTCCTTCTCGGAGATCATCTTCCGCCGTGCCCGAATCGCGTACATCCCAGCTGCCAGGCGTTTATTTTGAAAGATAGACCGTAAATTTTGAATGATTTTCGTGTAGTCGCAGTCGCTTCTTATTTGTTCAGTATTTCTTTGTAATTTTATTTTCAGTGGCGCGCACTCCTGGTGCTCGCACGGGAACACTTCGCTTCCTCCTACGCATCCATTTATTAAATCAATCACACTCACAAGCGCCACAGCTACTAGACGCTTCAGTACCTTCCGTGCACACTGAGCGCAGTTCTGCGCCGGAGGCGTTTGGACAGAGGCGCGCCAGCAGCTCAAAGCGGATGTTCTTCTCCATGGACATGGTCCTGGCATGAATCTTGAAAATGTGCGCTCTTCCTTCCAGATCCGGTACGGCAAACTCCACCTTGCGGTCCAATCGACCGGGCCTGTGGTGTACGAAAGTGCTGATTCGCATGCTGTAGTTCTGTTCTTGCTTGGGGAAAAAACGACGTCTTGGATGAAGGTGACGGACAAGGAATGAAACCTACGCCTTGTGCTTGTTCTACCCTACGGCTGTACTATGTTAAGAAATGACTTTCACAGCAGCAGCACGAATGATTCTTTTGACAGCATCAAGTACCGCAGCAGTGCTGGGTCCAGCGTGTCTGGTCGGTTTGTCGCCATCAGCACCTTGACGTTCCCTCGTGACTCGAAGCCATCGAGCTGATTGACGATTTCGAGCATGGTCCTGCTTACCTCGTTGTCGCCTCCCTCGTCGCGGGACCCGCCGATCGCGTCCACTTCGTCGATGAATAAGATGCACGCCTTCTTGGACTTCGCCAACGCGAAAAGTTCGCGAACCATTCGCGCACCCTCGCCCACGTACCTGTTTTACATCATGACTTATTCTTTTACGATTCATTATAGACGTCGCTCAACGTCAACTGGTTGATGAAGGCCAGGGTGTCGTTGAATGATGTAAAAGTAAAGTATAGATTGAGATTGATAGTGTCAGACGTCGGGGAGCACGAGGAATAGCAAGAGTAAAGTTATAGCGCTAGATGAGTTAGACTTAGAGAGGCGGCCACCAATCGCAACTGTACCTCTGCACCAGCTCTGAGCCGATGACGCAGATGAAGCAGGCGTCCGTTCTGTTGGCGACCGCTCTTGCCGTGAGGGTTTTTCCTGTCCCCGGTGGACCCCACAGCAGGACGCCCTTCGGTGGGTCGATACCCAGCGCTACGAATCGTTCGGGCGACAAGAGTGGCATCTCGACGACCTGATCATCGTTGTTTGTTTGAGCTCATATGAAGCGTGACGTCCTCGCACTCCGGGGACAGCAACATTCACAGAAGGATAAGGATTAGGATACGATCGTGATGGAGTTGAAGTTGTACCTCGCGTAATTTCTCCAGCTGCTCTTTGCAGCCTCCGATGTCGGCGTAGGTGACGTCTGGCTTCTCTTCAACCGTCATCATGGTGACGGTGGGGTCTATTTTTGGCGGCAGCGGAATCTGAATGCGATACTTCCCGCCGTGAGAAACGTCCACGCCGACCCGCATACCCTCCTCCACGTCCGCGGCGGAAAGCTTCTCCCCAAGCCCAACTACAAACTTCGCAAACTCACGAATCTTGATCATGTACCTGAGAAAGGCAAAGGACGTGTTGTAGGACGAGGTGCGATGGATCGCTCGCGTACGTTGCAAGCACAATTCTCTCGAAAACAAAGCGTAGTTCTTGTACCTGGCGTCATCGGTTCCCGGGTCGATGATTTTCGTACACCTTGCGACTTGAAGCGCCTGCTCCTGCTTCATCATCTGTTGGTCGCCCGCGAGGTCCCATTGACTTGGCGGACACAGACCCGTGTCGGACTCGCGAATCCCGATGATCTTGTTTATCCGCTTCAAGTAGTCCTTGATCCCACCTGCGTTGAAACGCCACGTAGTTGTGAAAGAATGGTGGCCGTCGGATAATTCATTGTGATTGATCATGATGGTAGTTGTAGTCGTGTTCGTGCAAATGCAATGAATAGAAAGATGCTTCTAAGTCATAGACTTGGCTGCCGCCGTAGCGGCCCCATCAACGTGCAAATGCAATAGTTAGATACCTTCGACGTTTTTGTTTGGAACGGTGTAGGGCCCGAGGCCATAGTTTCGGAGGATTTCGATGTCATCTTCATCCAAGGGCTGCACTTCCGGTTCCTCCTCTTCGACCGACAACACCTTCGCTTTTACGTTCCCGGAGCTGTCCATCTTGGGGCGGGTAACTGGGTGAACCTTTCAGATTTCCGCCGGGTCGGCAACTTTTTGGTGACTGGTGAGTCGCTGTGGTCGAGTCGTGTCGAAATAATGGTCGCTCGGTCGCTGGCGCTGAGCGAGTCAGTCGTACCGGTTGTCGTGTCGTGCTCGTGTTGAGAAGATGCAGGTCGTGCGAGGTCCCGCTCCCGGTGCTAGGTGAGCGCTGTGTTGACTACGGCGATGTCCTCTCAGGCTTGTTGCGATGGCGCCGCAATCAACCGATCGTCGCTCCTATGAACGCTTGTTGGGCCAAGTGAACTTGCCGCAATGGACGAGGGGACGGTCCTGTGGCGTGTAGAAGCGGCAACTGGAGAGACTGGTTGTAGTACCCTCAACTTGCTCCCGTGAGGAAATCCACAGTGGTGCCGCTTGTTCCACTTGCTTCCGTCTGACGGTTGAAGACTAACGCCAAGAGCCCTCTCTGGGTACTAGCCTGTCACGAGCTCGAGCACCGCTTTTCGCGCTGGGCGGAGCCAGTGTGCGTGTCCACGTTTTTCAAGCTTATGAAGCTTCCTGAAGAACAAGAACGGGCAGCGTAAAGTAAAGATGAACAGTATATCAATCGTAGATGTTGAACGCAGTGGCAATATCAATTCTGAAAGCGATTCTACCGATAGATATAGCTGGTTGAGCTTGGAGTTGTTGGAGGGGTCATGGATTAAGCCTTCTAAACCAAGTATACAAAAGCAAAACCTGATTTCATGATGTTGATGTAAGCTACATCCAATCTACTGCCACAATCATTTGAATCAATGTCCGTGATGTAGAAAGTTGGGGACTTGTTGGATCCTGGGACGAAAATGGAATTCGAATCGCCAAGGTGGATTAACGAGTTTTGTGGGCAGGTATGACGGAACACATCTGACGGCGACAAGTTCCAAACGCCGGAATCGCATCATGAAGAACATTTTCGCATTGATTGAGTTTTCATCGTCTCTTGCATGTTGTAAATTTTCCATTTCAAGTTTAGAGCGTCACGAGCACGTTGGTTTGGGTTTGGACTTGGAGTCCTCGTCATTGCATGATGCATGGTGAAACTTACCCTTACAAACTTTTACCTAGAACAAGAGCTGACGTCTTGCTTTATATGTTGTTGGTACACGTGCACCTGGCAGGCGCGTGCACCTGACAAAAGAACGAAGCGACAGCGAGTTAAGTTCCAAGAATAGCAAATGTGCGCCAAAAGAATGTTCAAGATTGATCGCTCCTCCAAAGGTGTTCAAGAACAGACTTGACCACGTGACGTAATGCGTTAGTTTTCGACCACCTGCAGGAGCCGGTTTCGCATTGCTTTTTGCATGTGCAACAGGTACGCGTTTGCGTTTCCTTTGCCGCCACAGCCCTCACGACGTCCTTTATCAGGTTTAGGTTTCGTAGTTGGCGAGAACGACATGCGTTTATTTTCGATTCCAGCACCAGGAGCTGAATCTACTACGGACCTAGTAGCTGCTCCGCCTTGATGACCTCCACGTGCGGCTCCAGAACCTCCGTACCGCTTGAAGGGATTGCGACTGCTTCTGACCGAAGCGGTCGAAATCCGGCCACTCGCGCTGCCACTATCGGCGGCGTTCCCTCCGCGAAATGCTGCAAGGGGTCCACACGCAGCACTACTAGCGTCAAGAGACTCGATGAACTCTGCATTGAGTCTCCGACTCGCGTAGGATGTCGTCCTCACTGCAGTACTAGATGATGGTGCCTCGTCGGGTTCAAACGGCAACTCGGAATCGAGCACGACGAGCGGTGGCTTTGAGTCTTTTTCTTTTGTCCGTCCGCCTCGCCGCGCACTGCTGGTACGGTTGCCTTCGCAGGTATGATTTTTCTCGGTGCTCCTCCTTTTCTTGTTTCCACCATTTCCACCCGCCCCGGAATCTGGATGTTGTGAATCCAGCGACGAGACGGAGAAAAACCGCGGGCGTCCGGCGGCAAATTGCTTTGCAATCCGCGACAGCTTCGCGATCGGAGAATCCGCAAACCTGTAGGCGTCGGGCGAGCCGCCCCGTTCATCGACGCGCCGTCGTTGTGCTTCTGATTGTCGTGAACGTGGTTGAGAAGATGCAGGAGTATCTTCAACGCGCGGGGAAGGTTTGAACAGATTTTTCTTGCAGTTGCTCTGGGTCCGTTTCTTGCCTTCGCTGTCCTCGCGGTTTCTCGACGTCGAGGACACGGAGGGGCGGCCGTCGAACGTCGGAAAAGAACTTGTCACTGTTGCCGTCACCGGCGTCTCGACCGGCGTGTGCAGCAGAAGTGGCTCGTCAAGGTAACGATCTAACGGGAACAACTTGCCACCAGAACAATCTTGACCTTCATCGTGTCGTCGTCCTGCGTGCCCGCACGGCCCTGATTTTCCATTCCGCGCTCTACTTGTTGCGTCAGCGACAGCAGGAGGAGCTCTTACTAGAAGAGAGGGCGCTTTATTTTCAAGAGCCATCTTATTTCGCCGCATCGCGTACGGTGAATAGCAAGTTGTTGACGAAATAACGGCAGTTGCAGTAGAAGCTGCCACTCGCTTCGACGGCTCCTCCTGCGATAGTACTTCTGCATTCATCACCTGGCGTCCAACCGCCTTCGACGACGTTCGCGAGCCTCCATTCGAGGACGTCGAAGCTGAACTCGAAGGCCCAGCACTCGGAACGTGCGGATAGTATCGCTTCAGCAAGGTGTTTGAAGCCGAAGCAGACGCGCTGTGACTGTGGCTGTCTTCGTCCTCGTTGTTCTTGAGGTGGTTGCTGGTCTCCTGATGCTGCAGCTGGTCTGGGTGTGTATCATCGTACTGAAGCCGTTTCGCGCGCAGAAGGCTCTCCACCTCGACGAAGTCCTGCTCCACATCCTGCAACTTCTCTTGTCCCCTGTTGCTCCTGCGCCCGCCTTCTCGTCCGTCCTCTCCCGCATTGATGAGGTGGAAGTCGTGCGAGTCTGAGTCTGTGGTGTGGGTTTTAGAAGTGTTCGGATACGGTGTCCTCGGGCCTCAGAATAAATTTTTGTAGGACGAAAAGAGAGCATGTGCATGAGCAAATGCAAAAGCGATTCTAGGCCTGGTGATTGATAGATCTACTTAAACAATACTAGGCGTTACTGTAAGTAAGTCTAAGTAAGTACTTACTTTCCTAGTGTATGAATGTTGTAAAGTATCATACGATTTCCGCTTCCGCGGGTGCGACGTACATCTGCTCCGGCCACGGGTGAGGGCGAACGCAGGTCCAGAGAGATGCTCGGCGGAGTCTTTTTTGTCGCAGGAGCTCCAGCACTGACGACCAGCTTCTGCAAAATCTGGTCTCGTTTTCTCTCTTGCATGGCTCGGATGTACGCAGAGGACCGAGGACTGGGCGAGGGTGAACTCGTCGACATCGCTGCGTAGTGCGGCAGCCCAAACGATGTGAAAGCTGCGCCGCTCCTCTTCTGTACGCTCGTCCTTGTGGTGATCCAAGTGTCGTCGTCCCCTGCCGGCGGCGCGCCTGGTCCTGGTCTTGTCCTGGGTTGCTGTCTTTGTTGCTTCTCCTTCTGGTGCTGCCTTTTGTTCTGCACGTTTTGTACCGCGATCAAGCGCTGGATTTCTTTTTCCTTCTTCCGAAGCATGGCTTCTTTGTACGCGAGTCGCCGATTCTCTTTCACAAAGAGCTTCAGCCGGTCGGCTTCTTTCTCCAGCAAGCGCAGCTCAATACGGTTCTCCGCCTCCAAAGCTTTCGCTGTTGCCTCGGCCCGGAGGCGCTTCCGCTTTTCGTCGCGGAGCTCGCGCCAGAGATGATGAGGAGACGCGTCCAATAATTCGTCTGATGAGCGCGACGTACTTCTTGGCGGGTGCACAACGCAACCACGCTTCTGCAGAGCCGCGCCGTGCCTCGAGGTGCTACCGCCCGACGACGAACACGACGCGCCCCCGGATAGCGCAGAAGCACGTCCTCCTGAAATGCTCGGGCGCAGCCTGCGCGATGAACTTGCGCTGCCGCTGAAGCGCCGTTCGACCGTGTTTGCGTACTTCGAGGTAGGCGGCGGAATGGCGGCCTCCTCTCCCTTGTCTTCATCATCGGAGGAGACGAGGTCGATCTTTAGCACGTGGCTGTTGCTACTGCGAGGAGTTTCGCAGCTGCGCCCCTCGTCCCACGCAAACTGTAGCTCATCCTCCACGTCGTCCACCAAGTGCTCCTCCTGGTGACATGGTGGCGATGCTTCGGAGCAGCGGGTCGCACGCTCTGCCACTTTCCGGACCCGGGCACGGCTCGAATCGCCATACCTAGGCCAATATCGCTTCATCTTGCGAACGTCGTACCCTGCGCAAAGAAAGCTTGTGCGTGATGAGCGTCGATTTACGCGCTGCGGTGGAAACTTCTCAACAATACTAAAGACCATCAAGAATATAGGTGGGGGGCTTGTTCTTTGGCTTTGCTGCTTTTCTGAAACTAGTACTCGGTTGTTTCGACTTCGAGGCCTAGGAGTTGCACTTCTAGTTCATAAAGTTGAAGATGAAGACTGATGCATGTTAATGTTTTTCTTGTTTTTATTGTTAACTTAGTCATCTTGTTCGCACCTGTCTGTGTGAACAACTCAAACTCAGCGCTTTTTAATACTGCAGCTGCCTGGTCTACGTAATTATCCAAGAAGGTAGCTGTTGACGGTTTAGGTTTTTCGATTTCATCTTTAGCGGGCTCCGCCCGTGCAACAGGTGGGGCGCGTCCACTGTTACTCCACTCTCATGTCGGTGGGCCACAGCCGTCTTGTCTGGTCCACATGGTGTGACACGTGCCCTGGGAGGCACAAAAACAAAAACACAGACGAACGAGGACGACGCACTCCAACTGCAGACAGCACCGCTGCATTTGCATGAGGCCATTAGTTACGTACTCTACAACCGCACAGGGACGAGGACGGAGGACAAAAGTAAAAAATACACACAGATCAATTTGTGACGACAAAGGACTACGTCCTGCAGATTCGCAAGCCAAAAAGAAATGCCGAACATCGAGTGCGATTCCAACACCTCATCTTCCACGACCTGCATTGAAATTGAATAACGGGTACGCATGCAGCGCGTACAGCTTCGTTGGCGGTAGCAAAGTGGTGAACGACGGCGCAGACAACGAACACTGTTAAGCCAACAGCGAAATATCAATGGCTGCGCTGGAATGTTGATCGAAGACTCAACACTTGCTCATCCTCTTCCTTGCCGGCAATTTCGAAATCTGCTTTGCACGAGCCCCCATGAAAGAAGCAATCATGGTGCCTCGGTGCTCAAATAGAGCATGCATGCCTTCAGCTCCCCCTCGAATGGTTTTTGATGGCGGCTCCGCAGCAGGAATTCCCCGATTCCGGCATCCTGCTCGTGCAGCGGCGTTTTCGCGTCCTCCAGGTCGATTTTGTCGTTGTCGTAAAACACGTCGAACGCGTTCACGTACTTCTTGTTTACGGCCAGACTTTCGTCCACTCCTCCCGTGCCGTCCACGAAGTGGAAGATTTTTATCTTTTCCATCTCCCCAAACCACCCCTCGGCATCCCCGTAGACCAGCTGCGTGACCACCTCGTTCGTGGACTCGAAGAACTCCAGCACGGGCTTCCGCACGCCGGTGTCCGGGTAGAAGCCGGGTCCCGGCGGCGCACGGTTGCGCATTGCGGTGGTCTCGATGTCGAAGAAGCTCGAGAAGGTCTTCTGCGAAAACTCGTAGGGGTGCCACCAGCTCCACAGCAGCCAGTTCTGGAGAAAGAGCTGCGCGCTGGGGGTGGACTTCAGGAGCAGGATCCCTGTGTTCGCGCAGTTCACGGCGAAATCGCGGCCCGTGACGACGTCGACGGACGCGTCGTGGTGGTACCGGTCGAAGAGCGCGTTGGGGTCTTTGAGAAAAACGGTGTCGAAGTCCTGGTAGACCACGTCGAAACCGAGCCGGTTCAGCACGGACGAGATGAGGTACTTGTTGTAGATGGACTTCGTGTTGCCCTGCACGCAAAGGTACAGGTTGTTCCCGGGAACCACCGTCAAGCAGGTATTGTACGCGATCTCGTCGAGACAAAAAATGAAGAAGCGCCAGTCGAGGTCGAAGGCCTTGGCGCGCTTCAGAAAGTTTTTCATGTACTTGGACAGTCGCTCGCCCCACAGAATGCTCACGTGCACACGAGGAACAAGGCGCCGCCGTCTCCTCTGAACACTTGCTCGTCGTGCCTGCAAATACGATGCGCCGCTCCTGCTCCTGCACCTGTAGTACCTACTTTCGTCGTTCTCCTTCTCTTCCCCGTCATTCAATAAGGAGCCGAGGCTGTCGCTGTCGAACGATACGTTGTCATGCTCTACTTGCCGCATCTGTGGAGGTAGCGACGTGCCCATTGGAATGTCGGAGTCGACGCATGGTTGTAGTCCAAGTTCAATTTGTTCGTGTCGTCCACCGACTCCGGCATCGTACGTAGCAGTTTCCAGCGACTCTCTTTCTCTCGTTGCGTAGTTTTCCAGAATGATGTGCAGCCCGGCGAGCAGCGAAAAGTAGTTGAAGTTGTACATAGCCAGGGACTTCTGTATCTCGGTGGCGAAAGAGGCAAGCAGCTCCCTGTGCTCCTCCCAACTCAGGTTGAAGAAATGGACGATCTCGTGCCCGGTCTGCACAAGCTCTTTCCCGTAGAAACCGGACGCCGGCTCGACGACGTGGTTTTGATTTGAATTTGCCGTCACGACGCCAGGCCCAGTGGATGCTGATGCTGTAGTCGTTGCTGCTTCTCCTTCTCCTGCTGCTGCTTCCCGGCCTCTTTCAGCCGAAGATGACAGTGTTGTAGGGGCAGGATTTCCATGCTCGTCAACGACTATCGTTCTGGTGTGGGTGACGCTGACAGTTTGCATTTCGTGTGTCACGTGCACCGCCGCGTGCTCGTGGTCTCCTCCCTCTCCTGTGGCTCGTCCCAGGCCTCCGTGACTCCGGACGAGCGCTTCCTTGTGCTTCCCCTCTGCAGCTTTAAGATTGCGCGCATGATCTTGCGCGTGCAAATTTGCGTGCAGTGCTTCGTGCTGCTTCCGGTGCTGCTCGTGTGTTGACTCGTCCGCATTTTTTCCTTGGGCGTTTTGGTTCTCGTTGTCGTTCGGTGCACTTTGACCTTGCTTTTCCTCGATGTAAATCGTCGCGCGCTCATCCAGTACCAGTGGGTTATGCGATGTCGAGTAGATGCGGATGTGTTGTTTGAACCGCGGAGGGTCGCCGACGCCTTGCACGTCTTGTCCCCGGATCGTATCAAACACCGCCATGGACGCATTGCGAGGCGGTTCGGATTTCTCCCTCTCCAACACGCTCTCCTGGTTGTGGTGCTCCGCGACGCGTTCTACCAAGAGCGTTTGCCTCTCCTCGTTCACCAACAGCGATTTCGCCGATGCAAAGTGCTGCATCTTCACCCCTGCTTGAGCTTGTCGGCCGAAGATGCCGACGAGGCTTTCTGCCCCATCTTCGTCCAAGCGGAAGTCAAACAGGTCCCTGTGGCCGTTGTTATGTTCCAAGTCCTGGTCGTAGTACAACATGAATTCCTTTCGGTGGAAGTCCAGCCGGAACGGCTTGTTCTGGTACGTGATTTTTCCAGTAGCGTCCTTCTGACTGGTGTGCCGCCCGATCAAGGTCAGCACGTCCAGAGCAACCCATTCCGAAAGAAAGAGAACGCTCAGCACGTCGAGGGCCGATTCCTCATTTTTGGTGCCGTAGAGGAACGTGTAGAATGTTGACTCATCAGCACGACCTCCACTGCCTTCATCGCGGCCCACCAACAGCCTCCCGTAGTTCGTCCGCAGCTGCTTCGGCACTTGGTTGACGTAGTGGTAGAGAAGGGATTCGAACAGAAGATACTGGTCAGACGTGGCCTTAGAAGCGATCATCATGCGGACGAGGAGCAGGGTTATCAGCCCCAGCGGGCACTGGTCGTAGTACCGGTCCAAGTCCTTGAACATGCTGCGCCAGACGTACTTCTGCGTGCCGCGCACGAAGTCGCGACCAGTAGCAAAACCTCTGTTGGATTTCAGGAGGGTGAACAAAAATGGACGCTACAGAACAATGCGCTATGATTTTTACTATAAGAACGTTTTTCGTCATCGTCCGAAGGTTTCATCGCCCAGAGCCACCAGCAGATGGAACAAGATAAATTTACGTGATCTATACTGGAATCCGTGTACCTTTCAAGAAGTCTCGCCAATCGAAGAGCTCCACGTCCTTCGGTATTCCCTTGCAGTCCACGACCCGCTCAAAGTCTTCACTTGCAGCAGTTGTAGTAGTACTACTGCTTGCTCTACTTCGCAACCCGCCCCCATAACCACCGCCGATGCCGAACAGTAACCGCTTCGCGTACCTGCCGACGACGCGGCCAAAGGCGGCGTACACATTCAACAAGTGCATGTACTCAGAGTTCAACACTACGGGCAGTGTGTACTTCTGCAGAAGCTCCGTGAAAACCGACTGCTGCGTCTGCGTTCTTGATTCCGACAGATCCAGATGAGCCTCTGAAGCAGACGGGGACTTTGATGTTGCCGACGGTGTTGCCGGAGGACGACGACCCGTTGTAGCTGTACCTCCAGCTGGAGGGGGTCGGAAAACCGCACTAATTGCGCAGTTAGACTGGTAGAGGTCGATGAGCTCCCGTCCTTCTTGTGCCTCCGCAGCTGGTGCGACCTCCTGGTTGTTTTCGTCTTTTCCTGAGTTATCGACCGGTGGATCATCCGCAGAACCCACGCCCACCATCGCGAGGCAGAAGATTTTGTGGAGAAAATCCTGCAGCAGCACGGCGAGGGGGCAGCTTGTCCACAAAGCAGCATTGTGGGTCGCGTTGAACAGCTCCAAGCTCTCAGAGGCAGGAATGATCAGAGTCTTGCGTACGGACGCAGCGAAATGCCGCAGCCGGGCCCAGTCGTAGTCTTCATCATCATCCTCTCCTTCTTCAGCGGCCGTTCCACTGCTGGAACCTCCTCGCGGCGGATGCTGCCTTTCCGCCTCCTGCCAATAGACGCTGAATTTCGTACCGACCGCGCCATGCTTGTTGATGAAGCCGAGCTGGTCGAAGTCGGCAGTTTCGCGGCAGTCGAAGTCCGGCAATGCGAGCCAGTTCAGAGCAAGAACAGGACTGTGGGCTGTTGACCAGAAGAGCACGATGAAGAGCGACAAGCGCAGCGTCATGCTCTTACTTTTATTGGATTTGCTCTAGTTGTACCTGTACGGTTTGCATCTCCTCCTGCGTTCCTGCTCGCCTGCGAAATGCGACGCAGACCCAGAATTTTTCAGACAGATGTCTGTCAGAAGTACTCGGAAGTGGAAGAAACCGAACACAAATGACCCGAAGACTCGCACCACCACGGGAAGCTCTCCTTTGGGCGTCGCCAGCAGGCCCCGGCTCGTAGTAGAGTCCGGTTCCGGGCAGCTGCCGCTGCTGTAGTAGTGTACTGGAATCTTGCTACTCCTCGCTACAGCTTTCGCCTTCTCTATCACACAAAGAAGTCCTCGTCGCGATATCATGCCGAAGAAAATATCGCTGGCAAGTCTGCCCGAAACAAAAATGCGAAGGGAAAGCAAAGGAAATAAAGAGCACTCGGGGTAGAAAGCAGTTTTTGGGAGCATTGGTGGTGAACGTAGATGGAGATGAGGACTTTTAAATAAATCCCAGTTGGTCGTCGTCGTGGTCCTCGTTCTCCTCGAGCCCCTGCATGTGCTGCATGATCGAATCGTCGTGAATTAGAGAGTGTATTTTTACATTAAATAGTAGGAGGTGAATCGAACTCGAACAGGAGACTCACCCCCGCGTCCCCAACCCCAGATGGAGCTATGTATCAATCTATTCGTCATACCGAAAGCAATCACAGGTATCATACATCAGTGTGAAAATTTAGAAAACGCGCGACGTCAATGCAAATAAGTAAATAGAGGTGAAAAATAAAGAGGAGGTGTGGTCGTGTCAAATTGAAAAGTGGATACTAATATTCGCGACAGTAATTGTGTAAGTGTGACTTTTCTACCGGTGCTCCGTCCTGCCTGCTGCTGTTTTCAGGCTTACGGATACATACTCCAACATGCAAACTCATGGGAAACTGAAACGTTAACGGTAAATTAACAAAGCTATACATATACTGGTATGATAGTGATACGCGAACGTCGTGAAGCGAGAGCCTGGTCCTACGCCTCAGAGTTGACTTGCGGACGACTAAGCGAGCGCAGTCGGGACACTCACCTAGATGAGGACGAGCGTTTCGTGCTGGTCGTACTCGCGATGGGTTTCAAACCATCGAGTCGTTGTTCATCAGTGACAATCTTATCGCTTCCGCCAAATCCTCCTCTTCTTGTTCCTGGGACCGCGCTTCTTGTTCTCGGGTGCTTAGGCTTGCCGCCACC
>RXOD01005021.1:0-16439 GCA_005223375.1 Amoebophrya sp. AT5.2 | reverse complement strand
CTTCTAGAAGGGCCCTCTTAGGGGTCCCTTCTTAGAGGAGCCCTCTCTAGTTATAAGAGGTCCAAAAACTAGATGTCAAACACTATTGTTATTATATAGAAACGTCAGACGCCATGCTTCGGTTCTGCATCCGCATAGAAGAGGAGCAAGAAAATAGGTTCAGACGCTCTGATCAAGGAAACGGAGAAATGAGGTGGAAAATAGTCCCAAAGGGGCGGCAGAATTAGGAAGTAATTCAAAAAAACTGAAGCAAAAAAGTGGCGACGAAGACACCGCCTGCCGTCTGCAAGAAATGCGCTCGCCACCACACTCATCCGTCAGCCATTTACTGAGAGGCACTCGGTTGCTCTTGCTTTCGTGAACTTCATTTTCTCTCTCGTCGTGCTCGTGCGTCGTGTCGTGTGGAAAAATCACTCTCTCTCTCTCTCAGTCAACAACTTCGCTTCCTCGTTCGGTTGCATTTCGTGCATTGCTTTTCGTCATCGTAATCGTTTCATAATCACATTCAGCATTGCTTGCACGTCGTCTAGTGACAGCGGGAAAAGTAAAAACTTCGCTGTGCGAGGAATAGTACAAGCACATTGCATCTTCAAGTTCAATATGCTCACCTCCGCCGATAATCATTTCTTGCAGTCTGTCTGCCCCTCCCGCTTGGGCTCCTGACTTCTTCTAGTTACTCCGTCCAACTCCAATGCCAACAAAGTTAGGCATAGATTGATCATGCTTGCTACACGCCATACGTACAGTTTCCGAAGTATCGAACTTCTCTTCCGATTTTGCATCGTCGAACCTGAAAACACCGCAATCGCAGGCGAAAAGTAAGCTCGTGAATTTCTCAGAAAGGAGCCAGCAGGCCATCGACCCAGATGTCCTCCCCGGCTTTCCCGAACGGGGCCCCCGGCGACGTGGTCCACAAGGAGTTGCGAAAGACGGTGGCGGTGTGTCGGGACACGTTGCTTTCGATCGAGACCGACGTAGACGCTCTGGCCACGGAGAAGGATTTGCTGTTGAAGGAGGTTGTTCGAATACGCGACCGGTGCCGGGCGATCGATTCCGAATTTCTCTCCAAGAAAAAGGAGTATTCCGCCGCGGTGCGACTGCTCCGCATATGCGAGGAAGAATACGCACTCAGCACATGCAACCACCGAGAACCAGCGGTAGTGGTGACCACGACCAAAGGGGGGATGCCGGGTCCGGATCCCGGAGGCAACACCAGCAAAAAATGAATGGGTGGGACGGCGAGTTTGATAATTTCAGACGGATGCTAGTACATTCTTAAGACGAGTGAGTAGGAACGGTTGTCTCATCTGTGCGAGGAAGAAAAAAACAGATTCGGCACAATCTTCCCATGGATCGTGCGAAAGCCGCAGAGAGTTTCCATCTGCTTGGTGCAAACAAGTGTTCCACGACAAGCGTAAGCACGGGTGGTCCCACCAATTGCAAGTTTCCCGAACCATACATGATAGAGGGTGTTTTCGGATGAAAAGATTTCGGTTTGCGCGGATGAGTCGATCGCCTCGTGTCTTTCAGATCCCACGGCACCTAATCCCGCAGAAAACGTATCAAGGACGAATGAATACGGTAAAACAGAATTTGAGTTTGATTCCACTCACTCCAGCAAGTGATCTCCAGGTCCAGGTACAGAATATGACGAAGATAGCACTTTACTACGTTGAACATCTCAATTATTCTCGGCACGAGGACAGACATGAAGGAGCAGCACTCTAGCGGACGCTACCTAGTAATAGCATTCATTAGCTAATACTAGTAGTTGTAGTAGATGAAGCGGTAGCCCGCTTTCTTTGGGCAGCAGTGTTCTTACGCAAGAAGATGCTTCTTCAGCTACTCTCTGACGTGAGCGGCATTCGCGTTGGCGGTCGCCGCGACGACAAGTACTTGCCGAAAATCGAAGTCGACTGGCTTCGGTTCTGCACCTTCAGTGTGTCCATGGCTGGTACCTACTACATCGCGCTCAAGTTGCTGCAGGGAGGTGGTAGCAAGAACGGTGCATCGCCGACATCGCGTCTAGCCCTCGCGGGCGCAGCAGCCGGAACTGGGGGTGCGGTTGGGAGTACCATCGTCGCTCCTGCAGCTGCTGCCGGAAGCACGTCGAGTTCCGCATCATCACGCCCGGACCTGGTTACCACCCAGGTTCTCGAGGGGGGGAGTCGGATTTTGGTGCCGCTCAGCGAGTTTCTGGACATGGTCGCGCGGAAGCTCGTTACCGCGGTCTCCTACGATACGGACAGCATCAGACCAGATTTCGGAAGCCTCACGTTCGAGGTCGACAAAAGTGCACAAGTGGTGCCGCCCGCCATAACCATAGTTAGTGCCGCGATTCCGGATTCCGTTGCGTCCTTGCCATCAGCAGAACCTCCTGCAACGCCGCTTTATTCCACGGTCCTCGTTCCTGGCTGCCATGCAGTCGTGTTCGCAGCGATACAGGCGGCTGGCATCCCGCACGCGGCGGGTGCAGGCCTCCTGGGCGGTGGCGGCGGTGGTCCACTTGCTGTTGCTTCGAGTACAACTACGAGGAGGGGCGGCAGCGCCGGGAAGCGCATGAACAAAGACGTGGCTGCTGCGCTCGCTGTCGACCTGATCACGTTGACTCTGACGCTGGCGTTTTGCTACTGGTACTACGAGCAGTGCAACCCATTGTCGACCAAAAACGACGACAGCGGCACGCCGTTCTTCCGCAAGACCACACCGGAGAGCGATGCCGGAGGTGGTTCTACTTCGGCCGGCGGTGCAGCTCCTGACGGAGGGGCAGCTGCTGGAGACGGGAGGCCGCGCGGAATTTGCTTCGCCGACGTTGCGGGGTTTAAGAAGCAAAAGCAGGAGTTGCGGGAGGTGATTGAGTACGTGAGGAACCCAGACAGCTTCCGCATGCTCGGCGCGGTGCCGCCGCTGGGCACGCTGCTGGTCGGGCCGCCGGGGTGCGGCAAGACGCTGCTGGCGCGCGCCGTGGCGACCGAAGCGGGCGTTCCGTTCTTTCACGCGAGCGCGAGCGGCTTCGTGGAGAAGTACGTGGGTGTCGGCGCGAGCCGCGTGCGGAGGTTTTTTGCCAGCGCGCAGCAGTACCAAGCGAGCATCCTGTTCCTGGACGAGCTGGAGGCGCTGGGCAGCCGGGATGACCAACTCGGGAGCGGCGAGTACTGCCAGACGATCTCGCAGCTGCTCGTCGAACTGGACGGCATGCATATGAAGCGCTCTGCCGCGGGGGGAAAAAGTAGTACTGCGACTGGATCCGCTGGACAGTCGGCATCCGGCAGTAGTTCCGTATCAGCAACATTTTCATTTTCGCGGCCAGCAGCTGCTAAATCGGATTCGGAGTCCTTCTTCGTGTTTCTCGCGGCAACGAACCGCGCCCACACGCTGGATCCGGCGCTGCTCCGTCCGGGCCGCCTGGATAGGATCGTGCGCATCCGATATCCGGCGCAAAAGACCCGCGCCGAGTGCATCCGCATCCACGCGAGGGGGAAAGCGCTGGACCCAGAGCTGTTTTCAGTCGAGTCGAATCGCGGCGAGCGGTACGTGCAGAAGCTGGCAAGGCGGTGTCGAGGGCGGAGCTGCGCGGAAATCGCGCACCTCATGAACGAAGCGGCGCTCTTAGCTGCGCGCCGCCGCAGCCCTTGCATCACGTGGGACGACCTGAAGGCCGCGTGCGACGTCACGGGGCGGAGAAACACGGACTTCGCAAGCGTGGGGATCAGCAGCGACGAAGAGGAACAGGACGCGAACAGCCCCTCCGACGCGGAGGATACTGACAACCTGTACGAGGAAGCGCAAGAAGGAGAAGCTGGCGCCAGCACAGCAACTGGGGAAAATCCGATCTCTGCAGCGGCGGGTGCACTGCAAGAGCAGGCGAAAAGAGTCGGGCGGGGCCGTGGGGGACCTACGCCTAGATCGTCGCCAGCAGGGCTGCACGCTCCTGGACTACTCAACACTCCCGATCAACAAATGAACATGGCAGCCAACCAAGAGGCGATGCGGCTGCTGGGCCAGTTGCTGATTCAAAGTACGGAGGTTGGCAGTGGAGGTAGTACTAGCAGCAGGAGATCGACGTGAGTCGGTCCCCTCACTGTGGCTTTTGTTTGGGACTCGCATGACCAAAACCGCGTGTGAAGTTCTTGAAGAGAATGAGAAACTAAATAACAACGAGCGATTGACTTTTGTCGTTTGTCGCGGAAGACGCAGAACAACGAAGCGAAACTGTTGTCTGCCGTGGCACGCTGGCGAGGCAGAGGGGAGGGGCTAAGAGTGAGAACGGAGCGACGCACACGACCAATAACAAGCGGTACCCATACTTAGAGAAACGAGTGGCAGAGCGCACGAGGAGATGTTACGAATTGGTGGTACTGGTAAGGACGAGAAGCAAGTGTTTCAAAAAACACAACGAACCATAAGCATCCATTCTTCTTCTTGCTTCGCCAAGTACGGCGGACGTCATGATCATTGCACCCACTCTTCGTTTTTAGCTTGGATCTAGACGTCCAGACTACAAGTTTATTAGGAAACAAGTACAACTACAACCACGAGATGCTTCCAGTGGCGACGAGTCTTGGCGCGGGCGTGCTCGGTATGGCCGTCTTCGTCAGCGTGTCCTCCCGAAAAAAGAAATCGGACGAGAAAGACGAGCAGCTCGAAGTTGCACCATCAACGGCAGATCAGCAGGACGACCCCTTCGTCGAGTTATACCGAAAGTTGGACCGAATAAAAGCGGGTGAGGCGATCGAATTGACGGAAGAAGACCAGCAGCTAATTCGTTACGAGATCGGCAGGAAGGAGAAAGTCGGGAAGGAAGGTTTCGGGATGAACTACCTGCAGAAAAACATGGAGGGAAACGAGTTTCAAGACCTGCAGGGGTAAACCCAAGTCTAGTACCTTGCTTCGAATCGGAATCGTTGATCGTTCAGTCTGTTTCCCCTTTGCCTTTCCAATTCATTGATTTGATGCGGGTCTACTACTTGGTGCAGACAGGTGCTGTGCAGGTGCACCATACAGGTACAGGTACACGACCAGAAAAGTATAAACTCGTCACAATACAACAACAGGTACATTGACCCTAACGCGGAGAAGCATCTTTTGGACCGATTTCTCGTTTCCGGACTGTTATTCCTGTGCTTCTGCACTCTGCTGGCGATGGTGGTGGCTGCTTTTTTCGTGTACCATGCCTGGAAGAAGGATGATAAGGTGATTAACGCTTTCATGAACCACTGGCACCGGTTTTCGCGTCAGGCGGTGGCCTTCGTAAAACTGCACGTGACCGGATTCGCGAAAGAGCACCTCGGTGTGGACTTGCATGAGGTGGTGAGCAGAATACAACTCTAGGTTTTTTTTCGAACAACCGTTGACGGAGGGCTTCGTGTTTTGCGCGCTTGCTGTTCGTATCCGGGCTAACGCTGGAACAAATCACAGATGCAGGAGCAGGTCTTCTCTTCCTCTGTCTCTCATTTCGTGCCACGTCGTTGTTTTGTCTAACTCCATTTTGAGTACTGTTGTAAATACTTTCGGGTACTACAGTTGCAAAACAAATGCGCATATCGTGATTGGACGACGTTTGCAGTTGCACGAGCAGAATTCCAGAATGTCGAGTAGGCGCAGACACAACTCGTGTACCGGGAACAGCTCTAGGAAGTTGTCGATGATATCGAACTTGACACAACTCCAGCTTGTACTAGTTTCGCTTCTACTTCCCCTACCACTACCTCTTCCAACTCGAACTCTATTAACGACGAGAGCCTCGGCCCTCCAGACACCTACAGCAAATCCAGAAGAAGAGGTAGACGCAGGAGGACTATCGCAGCCCCCTAAGCGTAACAAGCACCATGAGCTCGCGGCCAGAACGAAGCGCGTTTTTCTCTACTGGCACCAGGGCTGGGAGCGCGCCCCGCCTCTCGCCCAGAAGTGCCGCCGGTCTTGGGAACTTCACAACCCCACCTGGGAAATTGTGCTACTGTCCGGGGCAGACTTGCCTCGGTGGGCTCGGCTGGAGGACGTCACGGTGTTACAGCAGCATGCCGAGCAGGAGACCGAGTACGCCCAGGGAGGAGGTGTCGACGAAAGTGGTACACGACGGGATGCGGCCCTGCTGCAGGAGAACAGCAGCAGCTCTAGCCACGTGCCGCTCGCTCCCGCGGCGCAATCTTCACTCGTGACCGACGCCGTTTACTGGGATACTGAACATACCACGGACGATTCAAGGAGTTCCGCGTCGCCGTCAGAACCGAAAATAAGTCACCCCTACCGCCCGTACAATGTGAAGCGCGACCCGCACTTTTTCCTTCCGGTGGCGGACGAAAACGCGGAAGGCCTGCGCTACCTGTCCACCTTCATTCTCGCCGACGCGCTACGGCTGGAGTTGTTGGCGACCCCCTCGGGAGAACCTCCTAGTCGTGGTCCAGGAGCTGAGGGTGGCAAAAAGCGAACCGAAGATGCGCTGAATGTCTGGGCGGACGCGACAATGCTGTGTTTGCGGCCGCTGGATGAGTGGGTCTTCGAGAAGATGAATGGGAACGGCGCTGGGATGTGGCTCTACCACGGTGCGGAACGGGTTGTGTTTCCTGCTGCCGGACACGGGGAGCCTTTTCAGATTCCGCAGCCGGCGATCTGGTTTCTCGTGGCGAATTCGAATTCGCCGATGCTGCGGCTTTGGCGGGACGCGTACCGAAAACGCTGGGCGCGACGACGCGAGCAGGCACAGGTTCTGCGACTGGACGCGGCGAGCAATCAGGTCTTCTGGACGACGAAGGTTGGTCTGGAGGGGGAGGGACACGAAAACTTGTTCTGGCAGAGGAGAAATCTTGATCTTCGTCCAAATCGCGATGAAGGGAAAAAGAATGTCGAAACCACGACTGACGCTGGCCGTCCCGCAACTACAGCGGGAATGAATGCCCCGGACACCTACTTCCTGTTCGAGGAACACAGTAATGAAGCGGACGTGCCGCGGCCGCGAGCAAGTAGTGGGGAGCAGGAGAAGCTCGCCTTGCAGCGGTCGCTGTACGATGACGTGTTCCTCCCGCTCGACGGGAAGGAGGTGATCACGAACTCGTTCAACATTTTTTCGCTGGACCAGTCCTTTCTGGACCTGTTGGCGTTCTCGAGGAGGTTTTTGCGATACTGGGTCGACGACGTGTTGCCGCGCACTACCGGGATTGACGGAGGTCCCAACTTGCTGATGCAACCAGGCAAGTTTTACATCTGGGAACGGGGCAACGAATCGGAGTTGGCGGCGCTTCTAACGGCCGAAAATCCTGCAGGCCCCTTTGCGCTGAAAATGACGCTCAAGAACCGGACAAGCGAAGGAGACGGCGGAGCCCCCTTGGAACAAACGAACGCGGGAATGGCAGTCCGCATAGCCCTGAGAGGCGAAGGCGACTCGATCGAAAGACCAGAAACTTCGAGGATTGAGTTATGAATAACGTCGGCGGCATTTCACGACTCGTGAACAGGTCTTAGTAAGGGTTGCCACGCAAGAAGATCCGTTTGCAAATAAGAAGTCTGAATCATCCACGACCTACTTTCAATCCGCTTCTATCGAGCGTGGTGTTGCGCGATCTCAAAGAGTCCAAATGTCACCGTGATGCTGCTCGTGCATAGTATGCTGAAAAACTGTCACTTGAAGTGGTTTGCATTCGGAGACGTTTCGTCTGCAGGATTTGGGCGAGAATATGCCTATGCTTTCGACGTGATCATGGCGCGAGAAAGTATGACAGTCCCCACCACAACGCGTTAGCGGAACTAGCCGCATCACTTTCCACACAGACAGACGCAAAGCCGTCGAGATCCAGACTCTGCATTCGGGGATGCAGCTATGTTGGGTGACCTAGGAGCAGGGCCACTGGATGCGAATGAACATGAAGTATGCCTTCGTGCTGTCGGATAGAAACAGGCGCGAGCTTCACACCGCGGTAGCTGCAAAGTTGCCCTCCACTGCCGTCATTTATGCCGTCGAGATCCAGACGCACCAGAAGATGACCGCTTAGAGCTGTCGATCCATTCTTCCTTCGCCGCATCGTCGAAAAATGGCAACCGCGTCGTCCTCCGCCGGGTCGCCGTCTTTTGGCCCTGGCCAGCCGCTTGACGAGATCGTTATTATCGACGGCCCCAACGTTGGTCGCTTCCGCGCCGCCACCAGCCGCCGCCCGACGCCGCGGGCCAGTCCTCGCGCCCCCGGCGAAGGCGGGGGCTCATCGTCGAGTACTCGCGCACCCACAAATAAAGGTGGCGGCAAGCACCCGCCCATCGAGACGGAGCTGATTCTGAACGCGTACGACGCGGTGCTGAAGCGGTTCCCGGCGGCCAAAATCGAGGTCCTCGTGTACCAACCGGATCTCGACCGGTGGGACCGGGAGGGCGACCCGCACATCGACAAGATCCGCGACCACGTTACGCACGCGCCGAGCCGGAGCGACGTGGACGACGCGGTCCTGCAGGAAGCCCTGAAGTTCTGGCAGCACGGAAAGCGCGTGCGGATTCTCTCGAACGACAACTACGACGTGTACCGAGAGGACGTTGCCGTACCAAAAACACAGAGCATCGCCGGGGTCACGAAGGAGTGGCTGCAGCGGGTGTTGTGGAAGTTTTCGTTTTCCACGATCGACAGCTCCTGCAACCTGGTGCCCGTGGAAGGGCTGCCGCGCCGTGAAGATGGGGGAACCGCGATGGAGGCGGAAGATCTGAACCGAGTTTCGGAGGTCGGCCGTCAGAGAAACAAGGACGCGATCGGGCGGACGGAAGAAGGCCGGCAAGAATTCCGCCAGGTGGGGGCCGCGGGGCAGGGCCAGAGTAGCAGCAGCGCGTTTAATATGCCCCCGTCGCCGCGGGAACGGCGGGTGAGCAGGACAGCGTCCGCTGACGCAGATATGATGGACGTGGACATGGATCTGGGTGCCGACGATGCTGCTGCACGACCCTTGTTGAGGAACGAGGAAGAAGACCTCCGACAGCACGCAGGGCGCGCATCAGGACTTGACTGGCAGGCGGAATGGCTGCGGTTGACAGGGGAATCGGAGGAGCCCGGCCGCCCCGCCGCGGGGAGTCGTCATAACAGCCCACAACAAGCAGCTGCGGCGCGTCCTACCGTCTCACCATCGCGTGCTCCAGCAGAGGGAGCCGAGGAGGGCGAGGAAATTTACCTCGAGAACGGCTTCGAGATTCTGCGAAAACAACGAGAAGAGGCGGAGGCGGCGGCAGCTCTGGGTCCTCGACCGCTGGAGGTAGTCGAGAACAATGGACACTGCGACAACCTCGGCCCGACGGCAAGTACTTTCTCGATTTACCGGCCGGCCCCTGCAGACGCACCGCCGCGGGTGAAGCCAGATGTGGAAGCGACAGAGAGCAGACAAGCGGCCCCACAGCAGGATCATGATGTCGGGGTGGAGGCAGACCGCAAAACGGGTACCCGAGCAGTGGCTGGAGCTCCCGTTAGAGCGGTTGCTTCCGCCCCATGCGCAAAAAGGACCTCTCCACCCCGCGGGGCATCTTCGAGCATCGCTAAAGCGGCGAAAACCCGAACGCCCCCACGCGCAGCCGCCCGTGCCAAGGTCGACAGTGCAGCGGCTTCTGCGTCGGCTGCGCAGGCGCTGCAGAAGCGCGTAGCAGCCACGGCAAGTAGCGCTACAAGCAAGGCCGCGGGAAGCAAAACTGCCGTAATCAAAGCAGACGACAAGCAAAAACTAAGGCAAGCGCAGGCTGACGCAGCGAAAACCGCAGCTAAAGCGAAGCGAAAACCGTCCTGGAACGGAGGCGAACTACTGATCGATGAAGGCTCTGACGATGAAGATGCGCGCGTGAAGACGACTCGTCAGAAGCAAAAAGCGAAAGGTAACGCTGCGGAAAAAGGTCTTCAAGCCTGGTCAGTTGACGGCTGGGAGCGCGCGAAAGCGAAAGCGAAAGCTGCCGCGAACAAGAAAGCTTAACGACCTACTATTCGTACCTCGTAACGACAACGACAAGCTGCAACAAAGGAATCAACAGGCGCTTTCTCTTTCACGATACGGCACGCTTCTGCCACTGTTCCAAGGGTCCTGTTGTCCCTCTTCACTGGTCACGCATCTACTTTTGAGGTCCTCGAGTTCCTTCGTGATCCTTCTGAGTAATTTCAAACCACAGCCACACCTCATGGTCAAGCTCAAGGTCAGTCCGTTCGATGCCATTTTCGTGGAGAATGTCCAACTTGAACTCAATCTACAGACACGTCGGGGCAGAGCGCCGATGAGGCGAGCACCGTATGGAAGAAGAAGTAGCATGTACTCCCCCCTAAGAGTAGGCGTGAGCAGGACCTCATTCTCATTCTGATTTTCACCGCAATTTTAAAAAAACGCCAATAATATAATGTCATCGCTCTTCGGAACTTCCTCGTCGTCGTCGAGCGCGAAGCTCTCGTCGATGTTCGCCTCGCGCGGGACCTACACTGAGCCTTCTGCCCCCTCCGGAGGAAACGACGGCGCAGCGAATGGCCATGCGCAAAGCGGAAGTGGCAAGCCGGGATCTGGTGAGCAGGTGGCCGGCAACGACACCGCCGTAGCAGGTGCATCAGGCGCAGCAGCCGCCTCCTCATCTTCCTCCTCAGCACCCGCATCAGGACAGCCGCCACCCCTGCGAATATTGCTGGTCGGTAGCGTGCGCGGCGAGGTACGCAAGCTGCACGAAGCGCTCAAAAAGTTCAAGAAACCATTCGACATCTGCTTCTGCGTCGGCGAGTTTTCAAGCGACGAGATGGACTTGGGCGACGGAGATTTAGATTTCGCGGAGATAGGGACACCGGTCTACTTCACCGACGCGGGGCCCGCGTGCCAGGCATTGATCGACGAGGGCGAGGACGAAATTCTGCCGGGGCTGTTCTTCCTGGGCCACAGCGGCGTGACGGAGATACGCCTTAGGAAAACGCTGGTGCAGATCGCGGGCGGCGTTGATGGCGGACCGATGACGTGGAAAACGGTGTCGCGCAGCTTGAAAGTGGGCTTCCTGTCGGGAATCAGCAGGCTGCGACAGGCGGTGCTGCGAGGGGGAGAACTCGGAAATGGAGAAACAACGGAAACCAATGGAACACGTGACACATCAACCGCAGGGAAACAAGATGTTCCCGACATCGACTTTGAAAGAGCAGCTGAGTATTTTACGAGTGAAGAGCTGTTCGTCGATGGCGCGTATACGCAGCTCTGCGTCGACCGGCTCGTGGAGGAGTTAGAACTCGAAATCAAGCCGCCGTCCGCGAGCGCGACCACAGCGCCATTCTCGACGGCGCCCGCCCCCTCGCCAACTTCGCTCGAAGACGCGGCTGCGCACGGGCTCGACTTCTTTCTCTGCGCGGAGGGCTGCTTTGGCGAGTCGGTATTTGGCAGAAACAAGGGACTGATTGAAGTTTTCTTGCCGAAACGAGTGACCGGGATAGGAGGCGCGGCGGCCGCAGAAACCCCCTTGGTGACTCTAGGAGAATTGGATGCAGCTTCCAGGGAGGCGGCAGATATCGCAAATGTTGCGGGAGCCCTGGCTTTGGGGGCGAAAACCAAGGCCGGCAAGAAAGTCGTCGCAGTAAATCCGCCGAAGAAGCGCAAGAACAAGGGTCCGCAGCAGCCTTTGTCGGTGAGGACGGCAGAGGATGCGCGGCGGCAAGTTTCACTTTTGCTCGAGAAGGATGTCATTGCCGATTTACTGAAGTTGGCGGAGCCGAGGTACTTTGTCTGCTCCACCGAAGTGCGCGACGCGCAGCCGGCTGAGGATGATGAAGATGCAGCCGACGGCGTGCAGGACGCACGCAAGAAGCGCCTGGAAGGAGGTGGTGAAGATGACGAGTCGGACTCTTCCGGCTCGGAGTCGGACGACGACGAAGATGCTGATGACGGCGACCAGTCGTGGGCACTTCCGTCGTTACCAGAGGACGATGAGGCAGAGGCGGCTGCTGAAGCAGAGGCGGCTGCTGATGAAGCAGGAGCAGCTGCTGAAGCGAAAGCGCCTCCAGGTACAGAGGTAATAACAGCAGGAGCGGTAACGGTATTAACAGCTACAGCAGCATCAAGTTCAAATGGCGCGCAAGAAACCCAAGCGGCGTGTGCCACTACAAAAAAGCGGCATCACGACGTGTGGAAGTACCGACCCCCGTGGCAAGCGTGCGACCGCGCCGTTGACATCAACACCGCCGCGCTCGCCGATCCGAGAATGGTGGAAAAGCTCACCGACTTCGCGAAAACGCAGCTGAACACGGTGAAGATTGGCTTCACCACGAAGTTGTTTGCGCTCGAGCCCGTGGTATTCAAGGCCTCCTCGAGGAATGCGCAGGTAAAGAACGCGGACTTCGCCATTCACGGCCTTGCGTTCACACCCACCGCATCGCTAGACTTGGAGAAGTTCGCGGTGGAGTTCTTCCAGAACTCGACGCCGAACCCCTTCGTCGGCGAGGAAGTTACCCCGAACGACGTGGAGAAAGTGAGAAGAAGACTAGAAAAAGAACGGCGCAACAGAGAGCGAGAAATGGAGGCCGCGTTGCGGGAGGCGGCGTTGCTGCTCGGGGAAGAGGGCGGTATGGCTGGGAAAAGGGGCGGCGCAAGTTCACGGATGGAGGGCGAGGAGCTGGCGCGGTGGAAACGCAGGTTTGGAATCACAGCACAAGACTTGGCGGCCGGGCACGACTTGTTGGATGCAAAACGGCGCAAGCTCGAGGAGGGGAAGCCGAAAAAGGACAAGAATCGAAAGAGCTTGTACCACAATCAGCGACCGGTAGACAAAAAGACCGGTAAACGGAAAAAAGCGGGAAGCTGATTTCGTTCATCTCGCGCTGGTCGTTATTGGCAGGGAAGCAGTTTTATTAAATCGCGGTGAAGGGAACTGCAAATCGACAGAACCAAGCAACCCATAAAATGAATCTCGTTGTTGAGGTACACGAGACATTTTTGTAACACCGCAAGAATTTCGTCAGAGCCGAAAGTGCGCCCGCAAATTAAGTACGACAAACCCGAGAGAAAGGCATTGCTTCCGTAAAAAACGTCGTACAGGTTGTGTTCCGAGCGACTGCAAAAAACGAAAAGGACATTCCGTGTCTCAGTACTGTGATGTTGAGAGATGAAGAAATGAGGCTTCCGCAACATCGGTCTTCGTTTTTGTTGAGCAGTAAGAAAAACTTCATTTACTAGTCGCACTGCCATTTCGATCGATTTCGATATCGTTCGATCTCAAAGAAATTGAATAAATCATCTTCTCTCCCAACGCTCCAGGACCGTTCGGTGTCATACATTGGTTCAACCCTCCGAAATCCACCTTTCGGAGCATCCCAATGGTCGAGATCATCCCTGCTAGCGCCTGTTGTACTTACACTTACTCACATGACATACATCACTTGGTTTTGATTGATCGATGTATCAATGTCTCAGCAGACGCAGGTGAGAAGTGGTTCGGATTCTTTGAATAAGCAGCACGAGCATGATGACGACCCATTCCCAAGCGTTCTCGACATCCAAAGTACTATCTCAAAAATAAGAGTTGGTAGTCAAACCAGTTCCAAACCGAAATCTCATGCTATGTATGTAGGAGTCCTTTTTTTGGGGTATCCATGTCCATCACTCACAGTCAGAAAGCAAAGCAAAGCATCGAACGAGCTTGCTTGATCAACATCCACCAAAAAAACAAATCCATGGTCTTCCAGCTGCATCCGGCACGACGACAATAACTTCCTCGACTGCACGCAACTGCGGATCGGGGGAATCGGCTACAACGACGAGCACCTCTTCTTGCGGCAACTTCAACAGCATTAGCTCTAGTTTCGAACAAACTCCATTAACCTTTACAATCACGACAGCTACAAGTACAACCAGCGAACAGTCTACCGAAGACTGAAAGCCAGAGCCACCGTTTGTTTCGAAGGCCAGTACGTACTGATACTGTTGTTAGTTGCGGCACTTTAGAGGAAGTCGGAGCCATAATAAACTTAGATCTCGCCTCCAATAGCAAGGAAGTAGCACAAGCAATATATAATAAAGATTCGTCCATTTGATTTGCTGCACAAGATCGAGAATACAAGCCATTTATGGGCATAGTCGATTAGTCTCCACCAAAATCGGAGACTGAGGATTCCCGACGGCACAGTTCGAACGGAATTCTTGGTCGTCTGAAGATCCTTAGACCTTCAGTCAATAGAGCAAGACACGCAATAAACACCGGAAAAGATCCACAGAGCGTGGGCTGCACATTGACTCGAATACTTATAGATACTGCGGCTGATAGAGTAAAGAACGCTGCTGCAATCAGGACGAATTTGGACCACGACGAAAGCAGTCGCACGTGGACGAGGACTCAATTATAACGGAATAGATATAGTAGAACTGGATCAAAGAGACAAGAAAGAAGAAGAAGAAGCCTTCTAGTAGAAGTTCTATCCTAACCCTAACGTTGACGTTCATCTTCATCATCGGCGGCGACAATTGTAGTCGAGCAGTCCAGTCTTGTAGCAGAACAAGTGTACAACTTCCGGAATAGCGTGTTCTTTCATAATTCGAGGCCTTCGACTGCTTCCGATCCATCGGAAAGAGGCCGCCCGTATCTTCAGTGGCAACGAGCACGAGGATCATCTGCGGCGAACATCGGGTGCAAGGAAGCGTAGATTCGGGTCTGGATCTGCGTGCCCTTTCGCGACATTTTTCCGCAGCGTCCAGGGCGGAGGACGGTGTTGAGCAGGATCACTCTAAAGTCTTTCCTCTTCGTCGCTTTCTTTGATTTGCGTGGGCGGCGCCGGATTCGCATTCGAGTGGGCGGTTCATCTGTCGAGCACTTTGATTGCCGGACGGGTTGACTGTGGATTTTCGATCTAAAGGGGACGAAATCGAAAACCTCCGCAGAGAATCAATCGCGATCGGTCCCCTTCCAGGGATACAACAAACAACGTGCGGGACCACGAATGGCAAGCAAAAAAGTATGTAAAAAGAAAAGACGTTCTCAACAGCGAAAAACCGTTTTTCCGGAAGTCAAGTTGCAGGAGTACTCCTTCTAGAAGCAAGTCGCACTCGCGGCACCGACTACGTCGTGGACGTTTCGAGGCAAGTAGTTGCTGCTGATCTTCGAGGCAAGTAGTTGCTCTACTTCGTGGACGTGGGGGTGGGGTCGCTGAAGTAGTCGAGAAAGTTGTCGATCTCCTTTCATGGTTCCGCCGCCGGCTTCGATCGGCGAGGAACAACAAACCCAGACTTCTCATTTCCCCTCTCACGCACACGCGCAAGAAAAAATGGCCGCATTCGTTCCTGCCACCAGCGCTGAACCGGCGCCAGGTACTACTTATCTACTTATGTTGATATGTTTTACTTCCTACTTGCTCCTTGTTTCTTTACAAAACAACGCAGTTTTTCTTTTCGCCTATGCCGTTTGTTGGTCCCAAAGTTAAATTAATCGAATTCATTGATTAAGTAAGACTAAGACAATTTTTGATTTACATGATCTTCACTCAACGCCATCGCACAGCGACGTTCTCGATGACTGGCACTGCGCCTGCCACCGCTGTCCAGCAGCCGTTTCAGCGTCTCTCTGCCTACGTTGCGCGCGTGAAAACCGCGTTCGGCGCCGTTCCCGGTGTCGGCGGCAAACCCCTCAACGACTACTGCCTCAAGCTGGAGACGCAGTTCACGGTCGAGGCTGCCCGCCGGGACTGGACGAAGGTTCCCCTTCCGAGTAAGGAGGAGGTCGAGGCGCAAACCCTGGCTCAGCTCTCTGACGAGAGTCTGCTGCCAGCATCAGCGGGGGAAGTTGGACAGCAACCTGGCAGGGGAGGTGCGCCGCCGGCGGGCGTCGTGGTGGCGTCATCGTCGCCAAAAGCGAACCCGCAAGGTCCTCTGGCAGCTGCAGGAGGAGAAGCGGGAGGAGCGAACCCGATGAACGCCCAGTGGCAGCAGATGGATCTGTACAAGCAGCATATGATGATGCAGCAGTTCCAAATGATGCAACAGATGCAGCAGTTGCAACAGAATGGCGCGAGCCCGCAGCAGCTGCAGGCAATGCAGATGCAGTTCTTGCAGATGCAAAACCAGATGCAGAACCAGATGGGAATGGGGGGGATGCAGCAAGCAGCCGGGATGGGCATGCAGGGGATGCCCATCGCGGGGGGGCAGCAGCCCAACAACTGGGGAGGCATGCAGCCGTGGAACCCAAACACCATGCAGCAACAAATGATGTATAACAATAGGCACGGATCGTACGGCGGGGTCGGGGGGGGCAGTAGTAACAGTTGGCATCAGAACAACCCCTACGGAAACAACAATAGTGCGGGCGGGAAAAAATCGTTCAGCACAGCGATGGGTAAAAATATGCCAGCGCCGGGCCAGGGAGGCGGTGCTAGCGCGAAAATGATGAGCAGCTCTAGCGTAATCGCGAGCAGTAACCCAAACATGATTCCGCTGGGGGGCGGCGCCGGTCCTTCGAACGGATCCAATGGCACGAACACGAGCCGCACCGGCATTACA
>RXOD01005020.1:0-16443 GCA_005223375.1 Amoebophrya sp. AT5.2 | reverse complement strand
GGTGGCAAGCCTCGAGACCGGGTTGCTGTACAGCATCGGACCCACGTACTTCGTTGTTCACTTAGCTCGGTAGGTCCGAGCGACACACTAGACGTAAACTAGACGTAAACCACAGGGTGTGGCGGGTGGGCGGCCAGAAAAAGATTTAGTCAACGTTACTGAATGGCAATTCCAAGCCGGATACAGAAATCATATGATACGAAAGATCACGATCACGAAGACGAAACGACGGTTAGGAGAGTAGTTGGAAACCCACTCGGGCAGTCCAGCGCCAGATTTATGCCTAAAAACCACCCCCGGGTTGCTGTACAACATCGGACCGACGTACTTCGTCAGGAAGGTGAAAGCGCCAAACACCCCGCACGTGCCCAGGGCTGCCTTCGCCACGCGGCCCGCGGCCGTCGTGGGTAAATACCGGTGCCAGAGAATCCCCGCACCGGCGCAAGCAAAGAATGGCGTGCAGACTGTCGTTGCGGTGCTCACAAGCAGGATACGTGTGGAAAACGGCAGCTGCGGGGTTTTATCTTTAGGGTCGCGGTGCTCGCGCGAGGACGATACGAGCCGCCATTGGGTCGGTGACACTGACGGCACGACGGGGGGCGGCACGGGGGTCACGACGCTCGATGCAGAACATCCGCTGAAGCAGGAGCGCGGCTTTTTCTGCCGCCAGTGCGCGCCTTTTTGCAGTCGAGAAAGAAGCCGTCCTTTAGCGCTCATTTTCAAAAAGGGAAGACCATCGATGCCTGCTACTGACACGAAATCAAATCAATGATCAAGAGCCTCTGAAAGCTTTCGGCAAGGAAGTGGAAGCTGGTCCTGGTGGTTCATCGTTTTATATCTACTGGGAGGTGCGCTGCCGGCAGACGAATGAAAGATTCTTCCAGTACACTGAGTCACTTCATTGTACATCTTTCATTTGATTGTTCGAGTCATCGGTGATTGCTAAAACTAACTCAATGCACTGAAGAGGGGTGGGGATACAACGTACTTAGCCACAAGAGAGGTGATCCTCGAGTGCAACGGTAGGCTTTGCGCGGCCACCGACGAGACTCCACACGAGCACCAATTGGTTCGAACTGAGAATGAGCAAGAGCAGAGACACGGAATGAAGATGACCACCTGCAAAATTGTCGACAAATGAACCTCCTCAAACCATTTTCACAAGAAGAATCAGCATGAGGCTGAACACGCACAAATGAAACTACCACCGTGCTTCGTCAATTTCTTTGATTGTAGTAGAATTCGCGGCAACAAGTTCATTGAAGCAAATCTTGCGGAGGAGCTCCGCAGAGCTCCCCGCCCCCGAGTGCTTTTGCACAGACATTCGTTGAAGAACGGACACCAGCCCCAACTTCGCTCCAGGCCATGCAAACAAGTTTCGGTTTGTACCCGCAGGCCAAACCCGAAGTCGTTCGTCTCTTTCTACCTAAAATCAAATCGCAAGTAACAGTTGTATGTAAGTACTCAAACGACCCGGTGCTTTGGCATCAAGACGAAAAGCAAAAGCATTGGCCAGTCAAGGCTGAGTATATCGGCGGCCTCCAGCAGCGGCTGGTTGTGGCCTTAAAAACTTCGGGAACGAGTTCGCACTCGCGGCTCGTGGTCCAGCTTCTATGCATATTCTGTTCATAATGTACCGTCTGTACCGTTTTTTGTGAGCGACAGATGCGTCTGACGCAATTCTCTGCAATGGATCTGGATCCCTGAGTCTTGGCATTAGGTTCGGTTGCGTTTCTAAGGACTTGTCAAGCCTTCTAACGGCGCAATGAATAGAATGAGAAACGAGTCACGCTTGAAACTGCATGTTATTTGAAATTGAAACGAGAAAAGTTTGGGGCGAAATCACAAACACAACGAGGATGAACATCAGCCTGAGAAACTGGCATGATCATTAACACCTACACCTCCGATCTTGGCCTAGAACTGCCACCCCTCCCACAATGAAGTCCTGAAATCCACTTTCAACATCCAAAAAAGGCCACGACGAGACACTCACTTCGCCTTCGCGCCGGATTTCATGACCATACCCTTGCCCATGGCCGCCATAGCCTTGTCCTTCTTCGAGGAGGCCTCCTTCTTTGTCCCCTTCATGGGCGCGTCGTGGACGTCTTTTTCCACTTCGTACTTCTTGTAGATGGGATCGTCCATATTCAATGCGCCCCATCCCGTAGTGGGCTTCTTCATAGACTGTTTCACCACCTGGCGTGTTTATCAAATCGATGGTAAGTTGCGAAAAATATAGTTTTGAATTGCATTCCAATTCCATCGATGATTTGTCGGCTCATTCATTGTGGGTGGGGTCCGATGGTCCGACGGTTCGTGGGCGTCGCTGTGCAAGCGAGAATGAATAAAACTTTGTACTTATGGATAAAGAGCCAACCTGTATTTCCTCGCGCTTGGATTTCGCGACCGGCGGCTCGCGCATGAGGTCTTTGATCTTCACCCCGGCCTTCAAAAACGTCGGATTCTCAGGAGTCCACACGTCGCACCTGTTGGGATTTCGATTTCAATTTCAAAAGTCTTATAGATACCCGCGCTTCCCCTCGCATTCGGCCCGGTTTCGAAGTAGATCACACCAGTGCCAGTGCATCTACTTGCTTCTGCACGAAAGCAAAATAAAGCTGAAGAAGCAACCATATTTTTAAAGATAAAGTCTTTCCATCGGCACTACCTGGTGAGTCCCCGCTCCTCGAAGAAGCCGTTCGTTTCCTTCTCGTTTCCGGCGTACATCATGTTGAGCTGGCCGCCCTTCTTACAAGGAGAAAAAACCCATTTCCGGTGCTCATGTTTCTGGACCATCGTTCTGGGTCTCCGATAGCCTACGTCGGACGAAATTATACGAGTCACGAATACAACAAGTGAAATATCGAAGAACACCGACGCCAACCGATCCATAACTCGATCCGCTGTAACTCCCTGATAGATCACGCAACCCCTAATAGGCGAAGCCAATCGCCGCTGCTTTCCTACGGTTTCGTTCTAAACAATACAACACCCCAGACCAATAGATACCAGTCAAATACAACAAAAATTGTTTCCTTCATCTCGTTTCCGGCGTACATCATGGTCAGACACGTTTCGGGAAATGAGTTCATCCCCTTCTTAACCTTCGGCACGTCGTCCACCAAATGGAACATCATGGCGGCGTGCTTCTCCTTCCTCTTCTTGCCCTTTGCCGGATGCGGCTCCATGTGCAGGTAGGGCGTGGCAAACCGAATGCTGATCCTCTCGTGGGGGCCGGGGCACTGCGAAAACTGGACCACAGAGCCGGGATACTTCACCGGGTTGATGTTCATGCCGTCGTGCGTCTCGAAACCCCACTCGTCGTCTTGCTGTGGTGTGGTCGGGGGTGGGTCGTGGGGCGGGGGGTGAGATAGAGTATAAGTTAGTAGTTTGATCTGCTAAATGGAGAAGAAGGTGAAGATCATGGGGTGCAGAAATGAAATTAGAGATGATAAAAACAATCGCAAAAAGAGGCAGTACGTCCTCCATCTCCTCCTCTGTCTGCACGTCGCCCCAGAGCGCCACGATGTAGCCCTTCGGCAGAGCTCTTCGCGTCACCAACTGCTTACCTGTGCGATGTAGAAGAAAGTGAAGCGGTTGATGTTGGCGAGCACCGTGAAGGGAGCCTTTAACTCCACCGAACAGACGGAACAGCAAGTAGAATTCGCGCGAAGTACTACAAGAATAGCCTCCTTCAAATGCCGAGGCTTCAGCGCTCTACTGTCTGCTTACGATAGAATTGCAGAAATAGACCCACTAGCTAGAAAAGAATAGACCCGATTAAGACCCGATCACCAACTGCTTACCAGTGCGATGTTAGAAAGCAGCTTCGTTCGTAAGAACACGTTCACGTAAAACACAATCTTTCTATTAAGATCCACCCGATCAACATGAGTGCGCTCCGATCAAGTGAATAGGAGCAAGAGGACATCGTCATCAAACACAATCAAATTCAAAATCAATTCGATGTATATTAGGGCGTATACTAGTGCTGGGGCTGGCTGAGAGTGAGAGCAGGTGCTGATAGGAAGTTGCAGTTGCTTGAGCGATGATGAAAGAATTATAGGTACCGAATTTGGGATGTGGGATCGCGGCGATGGAGGGGTCGCCTTTGTCGCAGCACTTCTTGCAGTACGGGACGTAGGTCGCCATGTTTGGCTCCATGCAATTGGTGCCGTCGAGATAGCTCCCCATGCACAGCCCCGATTTGAAGTTGTGCTGCCCACATTTGCGCAGGTTTTTGGGGTCTTCTCCCGCAGCAAGCGCCGGCATTCTGTGCCTATCGTCGATCTTAGGATCCGTCTTGCGTTTCTTCTTCTTCCTACCCTCTCTGGGGGGCGCGATCTTGGATGTCTTTTTTTTGCGAGCGGGATTGTGCACACTTTTCCGAGTTCTTGGGGGAGGTCGCTCTGTGCTTCTTCGACGCCTGGTTGCCGCGAGCGGCGTCCCCTTCTTAAGTGTCTTGCCTCTCTCCCTCTTTCGCGCAGCTGTGGCTGTGCTGGAATAGTGCTTTCTGCCTCGGGATAGTCCAGGTCTCATCGCTCTTGCTTCTCGCAATACGCCACCTTCCCGTCCTGGCTCAGTCTGCAGCACACGACTGGGACTGGGTAGTATTGAAGGCGGTAATGGCAAGCTAAAACCATGCAAGCTCAGCATCAAGTTTAAGTGATGCAGAAATCCATTAGAATTAGAAATCAGGTTGTGAATAGCGTTAGCCTCCACACCGAGGCCGCTTGGCGGATGATATCTATTCTCTCCCGGATCGTTTGATAGTACCACGTCCAGCGCCACTTTGCGGTCAAAATGAAAATTGCCGCCGATGCCAAGACTAGATAGTGGTTTTTGACACAGAAACGGTCGACTCCCAGTAGCACGACGGAGAGAAGATTGAAGGCCACGCGATAACATGGCTTCATTCAGGCACCGTGTTTGAAGTTGCGCTTAGAAACGTGATGTTTGAATTCAGGAAAGAAAGGAGTGAAGATTACATGATTCGGGGACACCTCGCTTGACTTCTGGTTCTGCGCATCAATTTGTTGGTGTACTATCTCATCGCATTCGCAGCGAGCATTGACATAGCCGTAATTAAAGTTTATCGCCAGGGCCACGAGTGTCACACTAGTACGTGTACGCCAGCCGAAAACTGTGACGGGTGCGCCAAGCGGGGACTTGGTTTGCAGTCTGCGGAAACACTGACAGTCCCGGACGCAGGACACTGCGAGGTCAGCAACGAAAAAGGGCATTGACGAGTCGACCACGGATGAGTCATAGGTGGAAAGTCACGTGCTTTGCAAAATTTGCGGAAAAATCCACGAAAAAGTTCTTGCGAGTCATCGTACGGGCTCCGTCTCCAATTTCACAACTTTCCATCGTTCTCTAGCTCTAGTCGAACTCCAGCAGCGACTTGAGTTCTTCCAGAGTCAGTTTCATGGCGTTCTGGCTTTTCACGTCTCCCAACGCGCCGCCGATCAGCGCCTTCTTCTTCTCCTGCAGCGCTAGAATCCGCTCGTCCACCGTTTTCCGCGCCACGAACTTGACGCAGTGCACTTCTTTGACCTGCCCGATGCGGTGGATCCTTTGGAACGCTTGCTCCTCGACTGCCGGGTTCCACCATAAATCCAGCAAGTACGCCCGCGTCGCCGACACCAGGTTCAGCCCCACGCCGCCCGCTTTCAAAGATACCAGGAGCAGTTTGTTAGTGTTTTTGCTCCCGCCTTTCGCAGTGGTGGAGGAACAATCCCCCGGCGAGTTGAGCCAGTCCACGCACTGCTGCCGCTGGTGGATGTTCAGGCTGCCGTCGAGGCAGCGAATGTTCGTTGCTGGCTGCAGCTTCAAGTTTTCCGCCAGGTAGGAGTGGAGCAACGATAGGAAACAGGTCCACTGTGAGAAGACAAGCACCTTGCAGTGCTGCTTGAAATCCTCGCGTAATCGCTCCGCAAGCAACTTCATCTTCGCAGACGGATGCGCCATGGCAGAGCGGTGACTAGCGAGTAGTTGGGCTCCGGTTGAGGCTCTGCGCGGGCGGACCGCATGCGGAACAGCGTTGGCGGCCGGAGGACGAGGAGCTGCAGCTTTACTAGTACTCGAACTCGCCGCTCCTGCCCCCTTCGCACTACTTTTACTCGCTGTTACTGCGAAAGAGAGTAGCGAGCTCGCGGTCACCGCTTCTCTTTCTCCACCAAGCTTGTTTGATGCCGCGCCTGCGCCAGCCTTTGAAGAGGCCGCTTTCTTGGCTTTCGTTTGCAGCTGCTGACCACCGGCACCTCCCTCGGGCGTCGGGAACAGCGCGGCGCGGCACACCAAGCACTTCGCGGAAATCCCAGTGTCGCGTTGCTCCTCCAACAGCAGCTGCAGGCATTCCAGGCAGTACGTGTGCCCGCATGCCGCCGGCTTTTCCGGGAGCTGCTCGGGCAATTCGCCGCAGGAAGCGCACACGGATCTCGCCGCGTCAACGCCGCCCTCTACTCCTGCTCCTCCCTCCGCCGTGTCGAGCGCGAGCGAGTGCGGAACCCCGGCGCCGTTCTGGTTTCGCATCGCTGGTTCCCACTCGCTCTCCTGCAGCGCCAGCGAGCAATGCGCCAAGCACATTCGCAACTTCAAGACCAGCGCCAAAATCGACGTGAAGTGGCTCCCTTTGTTTAAGGACGCCACCTGTTTCAGCGGACCTTGCCCCTGCGCGGTCTGCAGGTTGAGCAAGAGATCCAACCTCCTCCGCGAAGCCGCCACCAGCCGATCGTACACCAGCCTCTCGACGCCCTCCAATTCCGCGTACACCAACATCTCCACGCGCCTCGGCAGTGTGATCAGGTTCTTGTACACCACCGCTTTTGATTCTTCGTCAAACACCGCGGACTGGGTCTGCTTTGTCCTCCGGATCATCAACGGCCGACAGATCTCGCGCACCAGTTCCAGAACGCGTGCGACCGCGGCACTGTTCAGATTCGTGTTCACGACGCTCGTTGTGGTCCACGAAGAGCTTTGCTTCGCGAGCGCAGCCGCTGCGGAAACCGCGGAGACTCCACCACTCCCGCCGCCGCCCCCGCTGGCGAGCGCTCCTGCTCCTCCGGGAAGGTGCGCGCCTCCACCGCTTCCGGCTCCGGGCACCGCCATCCCCCCCTTCCCTGCGAGCGGGTCAGAAACCAACTTTCGCCACACGTGCTGCACGCAAAACGGCTCCGCGTGCAGAAACCTTAACAACGGGTACAGTTCCTCCACGCTGTTTTGCATCGGCGTGCCCGAGACGCACCATTTGAAATCCCCCTTCAGCTGTGCAACCTTTTTCGACAGTTTGGTGTGCACGCCCTTGATGCACTGGGCCTCGTCCAAGACCACGCGTTTCCACTGCTGCTGAAATAGAGGAGAGTGCCATCGGTCCTCGACGTTGAGAACGCCGTAGGTGGTGAAGACCACGTCGTAGTGCTGGAGAAAAGTAGCCCCAGTGGAGGCAGCGGCGGAAGTCGGGTGGAAAAGCTTTTTGTTGCGATCGGCACCGTAATACTCGTAATAGCGGGGACAGGAAGGTGCTGTAGCAGCACCAGGTCGTGCTGCGGTGTTGAATGCCGATTTCAAAGTGGCTGCGGCGCGGCTGTTCGAACACGAGGATGAGGACAAAGTTGTACTACAGACACCCGAGCCGAAGGCGAGAAATCGCTCCAGCTCCTTGATCCACTGTGGGAGGAGACTCAGCGGCGTCACGATCAGTGTCGAGGAACTCGACGCCTGCTGCCCTCCGGGAACTGTCGCAGACACTGTCGCAGCGCTGGGCGGAGGAGCAGACCCTCCCGACGTGAAGTCCGTCGCCAGCAACCCCAGAATCTGCACGGTTTTTCCGAGCCCCATTTCGTCGGCCAGGATGCCTCCGCGGCAGCTCGTCTCCGTTATGTCCGGGAAGGTCAAGCGCAGCTGCCCCGTCCCCGGCTGAAAGTAGAGCTTCTCTATTGTTGTGCCAGCGGCAGCCGTTGCATCGCTCTTGGGATCCGCTCTATCGTCGTAGTTTGTAGCGACGCTAAAGCTCGCTTTTGGTGCGACCACGCTCTCCTTATTCAAAGAAGAAGCCACACTGGTCGGGCGAAAGTTAAGCAGCCCGAGCCTTCTGTACTTCAAAAGTTTGTACTCCGACCACAGCGGATTCAGCACACGCTCGGGAGTTGAAGTTTTTGGGGCTACCACTGCGGCAGAGTCGGACGTGGTAACGGGAAGCGCGAGCTTTTCGCCTCCGGCCTCTCTCTGCACTGCGATGGTGCTGACCGGTTCAACCATTGATGCCTGCGCCTCCGGCTCTTGGTTTTGTTTCGCTTTCGCCTTTCCCTCAGACTCCGAGTCGGATACAAGGTCAATGCATTCTGCTCCCCCTGACTGATGCTGTTGGGGTTGCGCGACCACGTTCAAAATGCCACCTTGCTCCACCCGCTGTGCTTGCTGCTGCAAATGTCCCCCATGCTGCAAATCGTGCTGTGCCCGCGGCACTTCCTGCGTGAAAAAGGTTTTCCCTCCAAATTCCTCTTTCGGATGCTCGCGCGACCACAGAAACGCGATGCCCTGTCGCTGGTAGTTTTGCAGCGTTCGGAGACTTGGGAACACTTTTAAGTCGGGAACGAAGTAGGGCAGGTCCGGTTTCTCCAGGAAACGGGTTGTTTCTGTGTTGGCTAACACGGAGTCCGCCTGCTCCTGCCTGGCGTTGGCTTCCTCTTCTCTGTGTCCTCCTCCGCCCTCGCCCTCGCCGCTCGCGGCACCCTCCTCGTCGTCCGAGGAAGCGTCGATATCGGGATCCCCCTCCCCAGCAGGCTGCTCAACAGAAGTGTTCTTCTTTTGCTTCTTGTTCCCCTTCCCACCTGACCGCGAAGAGGCGCTGTTCGTGTCGTTCGCCGCATCGCTATCCACCCTCTGCTTCTTCTTTGGCGGGCCCAGCGAAAGGGCTTCGGCCGTCTGCTCCACGAGTTTATTGTTCCCCATCCCCTTGATGTTCCCGAGATCGTCTGCAGGGCTGAGGCCACCGGCCCGCACGAGTTGCCATTTGCCCTGCACACTCTCCAGCAAGCGCGCAAAGCACACCTTCGTCACCTCCTGCCGACCCACCAGGTCCCCGTCCGCGGAATCAGATGCGCGACTCGATTTTATTATCATTTTCCCCTCGAAGAATTCCTGCAGGTCTTCCACCCGAAAGGCCTTCTCCGTGGCCTGCAGCAGCACCACCATCGGCAGCGAGCCGCCGTAGCTGAGGTCCAAGCATCCGCCCGTTCTGCTGTCCTTCGGCAGCTCGTCGTAGTCTAGGAAGCACCCCTTCACCTCCACCATTAGAGCGGTGAAAAACCCATTTTCGGCACTTTCCTGTCTGCCAATTTGCGGCGCTTGCTCCCGCCCTAGCTGTAAAAACGAGCACAACGAAACCAAATACAACGAGACCCAATGAATACGAGACCAAACACGAGACGAAATTTCCAAGAGAATACAGGCGAGACCTTCACGAGCAAGTCATAGGAGACCACACCTGCGAGACGAGAACCTACGAGACCCCCCGCACCATCGCAACATAGCCTCTCGCGGAAAATAGGTTGATCCATCCGCTTCGCTTAACACCAACCCCCAGAACACCAGCGGCAAGAGTCCCTTCGCAACCGAGCCTGGGAACGCAGCGACCTCGCCGCCGTCGATGCCCCGCACCGACACCCGCACGTGGGCGAAGTCGTACAGCCAGTGCGGGGGCACCTTGTACAGCGAGCACCCGTACTTCTCCCGCCAGGCCTGCTGGTCCTTCTTCATCTGGAACCCGGTGAGGCCGAACTCCAGCTGCAGCGGAAGCTGCGGCCGCAGCGCGGGGCCGATTTCGCCGTTGATCCGGTACTTGGTATTCGCCGAAATCCGCCGAAGGGCGGTGCCCTGGAACCGCCAGTAGCCGAGAGGAACGCGGAACGCACTGCTCTCGATTATAGTTGTAGTGCTTGTTGCGGTGCTTATGGCCGCGGCTGCGCCTGGTGCGCTGGATGCCGCCGCTGGTACGACTCGCCCGTTTGCATCCGCTGCGGGTGCCGGTAATATGCCTCCGGCAGAGGCGGAGCTTGCGCTTGCGGCAGACTTGGCTGCGGCGGGCTTGGGCTGAAAGAGCTGTAACTTCGGCTCCTCGTGCACAAAAGCCGATTTCTTCTTCGTCAACATGGTATTGTCTCCCAGAGTAGCCGATCAATGAGTGGGAAGAATTTTTCAGCCTAAGCAGGTAAAAAGCGATACGTCGATTAGAATTGCCATTCACGAGGATCACGACTTAAGGTGAGTGCGAGGGTTACAAACACCGCTCTGTGCCGATTTTCAAGTACGAACCTAGTCCTTTTTTTACTACACACGGTCGTATCTGTATGTAAGTACCTGATTTCATGCACCTGATCGGATGAAAATGAATGGGCCTGTCCTTCGATCTTTCTCTGCCGACTTTGATGAGACCCGACACAACCACGACAACATCAACAACGTGTCTCTTCGTGGACTGAGAATTCAAATCACATGCGTTCGATGGCATTTTGAAACGGGGGCTGAATCCATTCCATCGACGCGAATCATGTAGACTGGGTGTTGGCTTGTTCAATTTCTTCATTCGACGTTGATAAACAAGATTCGTTCGTTCGCACAGGCGCAATGGGTTCAGCGTTGTTCGTGCGGGACCAGGACACTGCTCTAGTACAAATGAATCAAATCCGGAGGCTGCCCCCGCCGCTCGCGAGCCGATGGTTGTGTTCAGCGATTTGCCGCAAGTAGTTGTCGAACATGGGCGCGCCGACCCTGGTCGTGGATGTTCGGGTTGTGGTTCTCGGACTGGGCGTGCTGTCCTGCACTGCCACGGACACGGTTCTCGCGCCACTCGGGCCGGCACTTCCAGTTGTTGCAGTGGGCGCAGCCGAATAAACTCCTGGTGCAGATTGCACTCGTCCAGGAGGTGTGGACGAGGTGGTCACCGTTGTTCGCGGCGCCTCCACCGAAGAAGCTGCCGCTCCGAGCACCGCGGACGAGAAGGAAGTTGACGACAGGTGGGCCACCTGTCCTGCGGATCCGGAGGCCGATCCAGATCCAGCGCGGCCGACGCCGTCGAAGGATACCGAAGACGAGGAGTTGCGGGCGCGCGCCAGATGCAGTTCCCGCTGGAGCTCAAGTTTCTCCGCGAGCCAGCGGTCACGTTCCTGTCGCAGTCGCTCCGTGAAGCTCTTTTCCCGCTCCGCGAGTTTCGCCTCCAAAGCGGCCTCCAATTCGGAACGACGGGCCTGTGTAGGTGAAAATTGGTGAGAAAATGAGTAAGGTGCATTTGTATCGACTGCAAGAAGGAGCAGATTTAAGAAACGTGAAGGTGGACATCACTACACTGCATTGGCATCTAGTGAATGATGAAAGCACTTTGTCTTCTTCCTCCCGCTTGACTCTTTTCGCCATTTCCATTCCTGCTTCTTCTCGCACGCGGCTCGAGAATTGTGTCAGCATTTCGTTCATTTCCGCCACGGTTTTCTTCCGCAGGCGGTCCATTTGCTCCTCCAAAACTTCTTTCTCTTCCTTCAATTTCACCATCCCCTCCTCGGCGAATTTCAATTTCTTCTGCGTCATCTCGAGTTCGGCCGACAACCCCATGTTCTCTCGCTTCAGCCTGCCAAGCACTTCCTCCTCCATCACTTCTAGCTTCTGCTTCTCCGCCTTCAAGGCGTCGGTCAGACTTTTCTCCTGCGCAGTGCCTCTCCGCATCAGCTGGTGCGATTGCGATTTGAGGTCCTCCGCCTTCGCACGCCAGTGGTCGCGGTCGTTCTGCACCTCGGTGCGCTTCTTCGCGAGCTCTTCGAGAGAGGCCGTCAGCTGCTTCACCTCGGCGCCCATGGACTCGATCACCTTCGCCGTCCGTTCCGCGCGCCCCCTCTCCTGCTCGCTTAAAGTGGCCAACATTTTCTCGTTTTCCTCCAGAAGAGCGTGCAGGGAATCTGATCGAGAGAGGGGCGGATAGATCGATGGATTCATTGAATGAAGACTGACGACCAGAAGTTGAGCCTTGTATCAAGAGAATAAGCACTCCTGCAAATTAGTATCACATCAAAGAAAGGTGCATCTATGAGGACATGCGTTCCTTCGATTTACCGATGTTCTCTTGTTTTTCCTCGTTGTCAAGCGTGGTGCTCGCAATTTCCTCCGCCAGTTCCGCGGCTCTCTCCTCCATCACCCGCATTTTTTTTCGGCATTCGATATTGTCATCCAGCAGCTTCTTGCTTTCCTTCACTGCTTTCCCCCGTTCCCGCGCCATTGCCTGCATGTCTTTCAGAAGCTCTTCGACCCCCTTCTGCTGAAAGAACTGCTGTCGCGAACTCGACAAGGCGGAAAAATACGCTTCTTTGGCGGAGGATACCTGCCCCTTCGGTGGGGGCGACGCGCCGTCGCGGGGCGACAGGGGAACTCCGAAGGTCGGTGGCAGCCGCGGCGACGCGAGGACGGCAGCCAGCTTGGTGTCGTTCTTTGAACTGACCTCGGTGGGCGGCACGCGTCCGCCGCCGAAGGGGCTCGCAGCGTTCCCGTCGCCTGCTGCAGCCCCCTCCTGCGTCCCGAAATTGTCCGCGCCTTCTGGCTTCGAAAACGCCCGGGGCGGGGTCACTGACGCTGCAGATGTCGCTGGATGTTTGCTACCGAGCCACCCAACGGAGAAGCTCCGCGGCGATTTCCGGGGGGTCCAGCCGGCTTTGGACGAATCCTGCTTGTGCTCGCTGGGCGTCTGCAGTTTTCGCAGGAGCGAGGCCTTGGTCTGCGGAATGTGCACTGGGCGCGCAAGCATCGTCTTCACCTGCGTTACGTCACGAGCCGCAAGTTGGTCGCTCGAGTCCGCTCCATCCCCGTAGTGTGCCTTTTTTGTTTTCGCACCTGCAACCGCAGCTTTCATCATCTTGGCGGCCTGCCGCGTAGCTCCTGATCGGGTTTTCGTCTTTTTCGCCGCTGTGCTGGCGCGACTGGCGCCTTCGTAGAAATTGAAGCTCGTGCGGGGCACTGTCACGCCATTGATCTTCCGCAGGTTCACCTGCGGCGGGGAGTTACCATCGCTCGCGAAAGCGTTGACGAGCAATTGCTGCGCAAGAACTTCCCCCGAAGGAATATTCTTCCCACGGGTGCTCGACGGAGACTTCTGGGAAGGTGGCGACGCACCAGAGGCTGGCGCGCGTTTCGGCGACCACCTCCGCCGGCAGTTCTTCGGCGAAGCAGACGCCCACGTCGGGGACGACGCGGGCGACGGGGAACACAGCGGCTTGGGACCGAACCGCGGAATCCGCGGCGACGTAGACCCCGCCGTCGTGGCGAAGCGGAAGCGATTGCCAGACGTGCGCTCCGCTTCTGGTTCCTTCTCCGTTTCTACAGTTGTAGTACCTGCACCAGCACCCCCAAGCGCCTGTGCGAGACCTCCCACAACTACACCTCCGGTGGTGCCACCTCCGTCGCTGACTTCGTTTTCGAGTGCGCGCTTGTAGTCGAGCAGCAGCTCCTTTTTTTCCTGCTGCTTCGCAGCGATCGTCGCGCGGAGCTGCGTGCGAAGCTCCGCGAGGGTCGTCGGAGCGGCTTCCTGCTCCTGCAGCGAGCGGAGCTCGAGGTTCAGCCGCAAGATTCGGTCCTCGTCGGTCGAGGTTTGCTTCACGCGCTGGCTGAAACTAGCTGCGCTTCTTGTCGCGCTCGGAGGTAGAGAACTATCGTGCGTCGACCGCGGGGGGAGACTACCCACTACTACGTGCTGCTGCTGTTCTTGTTCCATCGAATCTCCGCGAAAAACTTCGAATTCGATGGGAACGGTTTGGATTTCAGTCGTATTCGTGTTCTTTGTCCCTTTGCTTCTAGGAAGCGCGACGCCGAGGCCCGCAGAGCGCAAAAAAAGTGTCGTAGAAGTGGTTTCTTAGCGCTGGTACAATCTCCGAAGGAGCGCTGGTACAAATCTCCGATGCCTTCGGTCCACTCTAGAAAATCAATGTATTTCGTTTTCGTCTTCTGCGAAGTCGATGAGTTTGCTGCGAAGTACTACACCCCTCACACGCTGCAAAAAAAAAACACCTACAAGACCGGACAAGAACGGAGAGAAGGCATGTAAGTTGAAATCCATCGGCGATGTACATAGCGCGACCCCTCGAAATCGTGCCACGTCGACATCTTCATTCAGTAATCCCTTACTCCCTGACCTTGGCCCACTGAGATTGATCTCTGATGCCTCTTGGTAGAAGGTTCAAATACATCAGGATCCCCTTTGAGAAGTCCTCTCATCTTCACGAACGAATCTTTGAGTCCCTCTGAGAAAGCGTTTGCTCAGGCCTAGGCGACTGCGCCTAGCTCCCAGCTCCCAGCTCCCAGCTCTGCAAAGACCCACCCACAATGACGTACCCAGCATCGCACAAATCAGCCGTACTTGTCACAAAGGAACATCACAGAGCGGCCCTCTCAAGAGCATCGCGCGCCTCGTGCGTTTTGAGAGCAGCCGTCTTCACGGTGGCTTTTCTGTTGTAGAACCAATTCCATTGGGTAGAACTGAGACACGCCACTGCTGCCATTTTAATGTAAAAAAAATCTGATGCCATTTTTATGACCCCACCTCTCGGTTCATGATCGCCGAGTCGCCCTTCCCTGGGCCGTTCGTTCGCCTTGTAGAAACTCTCCCTCGAACATCACCCCACTCTTTGAATCCACAAACGTGCCCCTTCCGTGCATTCTGTCCTCGGCGAATTCACCGAAGTACCGACTCCCGTTCGCCCACTCGGCGAAGCCGAAGCCGCTCCGCACACCGGACTTATGCTCGCCGATGTACACGTCGAACCTTGCTGTTGTGGCCCCAGTGCTCGATTGCGGTGCCGCATTTTGCCACAGCTCGATCCCAGGGCCCTCCTTCGTGCCGTGCTCCCACCAGCCCCAGTAGATCGGCACGCTGGACGAGGTCGGCACGCTGGACGAGGTCGGCACGCTGGACGAGGAGCCGCGACCAGGATCATGCTTCGTCGCCACCAGCTCGGGGGCTTGACCATTTTTATCGTCACCAGCTGCTTCCCCGAAGCTTCTCGGCTGTTCTTCTGGGTCCTTGTGTTTTGTCTCCGCGGCCTCAGAATCCAGAATTTTCACAAAACCACCGTGATGATGGTGGCGGTGACGATGGTGATGCTGCGCATCAGCATCGTGATGGTGATGGCGATGACCATCTCCATGGTGATGGTGGTGGTGATGCCCCTGCTGATGCTCCTTCTCTTCCTCATAAAAGAACAACGCTCCTGCTCCTGCTCCCGAGGTCACACTATTGTCTCCCAGCCCCAGACTCGATCTCGAGGTGCTCCCGACCGCGCTGGACCTCCCAGTACCACTACTTCCGGGCAAAAAGATTCCCTTTCCGTGGGGCACCTCGTGCATTTGCGTCTTCCCCGCAACCGTACTCACTTCGCCCTCGTAGCTCCCGCCGCAGAAGTTATGCAGCACCCCGGCCCTCAACCCCCGAAAGCTCTTCGCCCGGACGGAAGCCGGCCCCCCGTCCGGCTCGCTCAAGAAGCTTGGCTCGTGGGTGGCAAGCTTTTCCGCGAGGAAGAGAATTAACTCCTTGCCAAACGCGGACACGCCGGCGAATTGCTTCACGACGTGCGGAATGTGCTGTCTGTCTTCGTTAGGTGAACGGCGGACGAAACCGGCGAAAATCCGCTCAGCAACCTGGTCCAGCGAGGGCACAGGGACGCCGCGGGGTCTGGCTTGTGTACTGGTGCCTGTGGGGGGGTTGTAAACAGTTTTCACTCTCAAGATCATTCAGGGTCACGGGATTCTATGGCAAGATGGTGCTGGATTCATTTCAGTTCATTACTGGAACAGATGAGCTTCGCATGAAGACAAATTGGAGGAGAAACAACGCACGATACCTCGCCCCTTCGTGTAGCCGGACGACTTTGACGCGGTTTCAACTTCTGCCACCGCTTTTGGCGGCCTTCCCATTGCGGACGCCCGATCGTCCGCCACAAGCGGTCCGTCCGTGCGCCGTCCTCGCCCGTCCACCTCAATCTTTATGCGGCTACCCGAACCTGCCCAAGAAGAAGAAACGTCCTCGGCAAACCGTCGCTCATCCCCCGCACTCATGCGGATATCCGAGCCCGCCCAGGAAGCGGCCTCCGCTGCCTCTTTGCTGCTCCTACCACTTTCACCGCGAGGCGCACGAATGGCAGCCGTCCTCTCCTGACCGATAAAGGAGGCTTTTCCACTCATCCTGTCGTGCGTGACAGTAACCGCGCGCTCCTGACCGATGAAGGGTGCTTTTCCACTCATCCTGTCTTGCGTATAATTGTTCACGACCGGAGCCGCGTTTGCGTTCCCGGACAGGGTGACTCTGCCGAGCACCGGGTCCAGTAAGTTCAGCGGCTTGACGTTGGACATCCCCGGACCAGTCCTATCCGGCAGTCCCTCTGAAGCGTTCGGCTCGCGCGGCATCCTCGCCCT